>QVTF01023842.1:0-12500 GCA_003573665.1 Oxygymnocypris stewartii | reverse complement strand
AAAATATAGTCTGCTATTGTTGTTCCTTCTTTCCCTATTTCTCAATTCCTGTGACACCTAAAGAACAGTGAGGAAAGGATGGACTAATGGAGGGGAAAGGCCTATGAGGAAATCTTCACCTCAGGGTTGGCCCCCGAAGCCTGTTGCTTTCGGTTCTTCCCTGGGCTCCTCACTGGTTCTTGTGTCTGCCCTATCCTATCCCTGCAGGGGGAGGAACAACCTTAATATGTGACACATGAGTCCAAGTTTTCCTTCCCTGACACAATACTGCAGCTGCTGTAATCAACATCACTTGATGTGGTCCGTACCACTTAGGCTCTAATGGCTTGTTTTTGAATGTCTTTATCATGACCCATTGACCTGGGACGATTGTGTGTCCCCCTTCTGGTGGAGTCTGCCAACACGACTCAACTCTCTCTTTGGCACTCTGCACTGCCTTTGTGAGGTTTTCACAGTAAGCGATCAGGGCATCTGAAGCAATGTGCACATCAGCATTTCTAAGATCAATCACACCTGGCATCTGCATTGGGCGTCCAGTAATAATCTCATGAGGGCTCAGTCCTACTGATCTGTTAGGTGATGCTCTCATACTACACAGTACTGCGGGCAGTGCTTCAACCCATGGTACTCCTTCCTGATGCATTTTGCTTAGCCTGGTTTTGATTGTTCTGTTTGATCGTTCAACCTGTCCTGATGCTTGTGGCCTATAGGGGCAGTGAAGGTTCCACTTAATCTTCAACATTCTAGACACTTCCTTGACTACCTGTCCTGTGAAGTGGGTACCTTGATCTGAGTCAATGCAATCTGGTAATCCCCATCTGGGAATGAAATCAGTGACAAGACATTTAGCAGTATGTGCAGCTGTAGCGCGCCCTGTTGGATAAACTTCTACCCATCTTGAGAACTTGTCTATTACTACCAAAACGTCAGTTTTTCCTTTACAAGGGGGCAACGATATATAATCAACTTGCAGGTGACGAAATGGCCCTGGTGGAGCTGGGGTATGTGCTGCTGGTGTAATGGTTGCTGGTACATCATTATTTTTCTGACATGTAACACATCTCTTGACTGTTTCAGTGGCTGCGTTTCTGAATTTTGGATTCCACCATTGATTTGAGAACCTGTGATTCATCGTTGCTGGACCACTATGACCCAAACTGTGTATTTGTTGAGCCAAATATGGCAACAGTGATTCGGGAGCAACATACTTTCCCCCTTTGGTCCAGCAGCCGGATGAATCCACAGTGGCTCCTTTGTCTAACCATGTCCATGCTTCATATAGAGGAACGTCTTTATACAGATCAACGATTGATTCAGGAGGTAGAATTATCTTCTGTGCTGTACTACCTGAACACACTTGTACAGTTGCATAGAAACAAGCCTGTTTAGCCGCTACATCAGCAAGAGCATTACCTTTAGCTTCCGTAGTATTAGTTGTGAGATGTGCTTTCACTTTGATCACTGCTAATTTCTTTGGGAGTTTCATGGCAAACATTAAATCTTTCACTAATCCAGCATGCTTAATGGGGGATCCAGCAGAAGTTAGAAATTTTCTGGTTTGCCAAATGACACCAAAATCATGAATTACCCCAAAAGCATACCTGGAATCTGTGTAGATATTTGCAACCGATCCTGAAGCTAGCGTGCATGCTCTAGTTAAGGCTACTAGTTCTGCAGCTTGAGCTGAAAAATGATCTGGAAGACGACCTGAAGCAACTACTTCAGTGGTGGAAGTTACTGCATATCCTGCTCGTCTGTTACCTTCAATAACTTGAGCTGAACCATCAACAAACAACTCCAATTCTGCGTTCTCTATGGGAGTTTCTGCTATTTCACTTGTCGCTGCATATGTAAGTGTAACACAATCATGAGTCATTTCGCCTTCATCCTCTAACACAAATTCAGTCATTGCAGACATCATACATGAGGATGGGTTCGTGACTGGTGCACGCTGTATAACAATATTCGGGGCTGTGAGAGTTGCTAACTTCTCTTTTATGCTACCTTTCACAAAAATTCTTTGGTCATTGTGTTGGATTACAGGGGAAAGGTAGCTACTCACAGCCCCAATAATTAGTTTTTTTTCTGGTCTTGTTGTGCTCTTAGAAGAGCCTGAACTATCTGTACCACAGTTTCAGTGGTCACTGCCGGAACTACTTCAGGGTTGTGTGCAGGCTGAGAAGGAGCAGAATTATGCATAGCATTTCTTTTACTATCTTGTAACTTCTTCCTACACACTTTCTCCCAATGTCCTAATTTTTCACAGTATTTGCATTTGCTTTCTCTTTTAGACCATCTATTGTCTTGTTTCGTTGTGTTAAACGTAGCTGCTGCTACTCTTACTTTTGCTTTGACATCAGCATCTCTTTCCCATGTAGTTAACCTGTCTAGGTTACTTCTGAGAGTTCTGTTAGACCAAGTTAGATCTAAGAATGGTAAAGCTTTTCTGTATTCGGCTACAAGGCCATCTGACCAGATACGAACCAAGGGTCCCTTGTCATCTAGCACACTTTCAGGGTCATCAACAATTCCACTGTAGATTACAGCTGACTGACAAAATCTCTCAGTATATTCACTCACAGTTTCTTCTTTCCTTTGCACACAGGTAGTAATTCTAGACCAATCTATTTTGGGTCCTAAGATATTCTTTAGGATTTTCAAAATACCTTCTCTTAAATCACCCTTACTGGCATTTCGCAGTTCAGAAGTGACAGCAGATTCAAAACTGTTGAATTCAGATTCAGTTAGTATTTGTGACATCAGCTGCGTGACTTCTGTCAACGACATGTCATAAAGACGCATTTTACTGATCAATGTTCTTCTAAATTCAGAAAAATGTGTGCGTGCTGCTGGTAAACTTTGAGATAGTCTCTCTATATCTTTAGGACCTAAAGCTTTGGCAACAGTTTGTATTTGCACCACAGAAGAATTGAGAGGAACACTATCAGTTTCCTCAATCCCCTGAGATCTCCTCCTCGCACCACACACATTGAAGGAATTTACAGGCACATCAGTTACTGATTGGAGAGCTACATCTGTTTCAAAAAACGCTTGTAAATCAGGGTAAATGTTATCAGGCTGACTTACTTCCACATCAGTTTTTGCCTCTTTCTTGAGGTTCAATTTCTTGGTCAAAGTGTATATTCTAGCACGGAGCTCATTGTTCTGTTTCTCTAGCTCTGAGTTACGCTGAGACTGTTGTGTGGCGAGCGCTAAACCAAATTCTCTGTGGCAGCAGATAATGCCTTTCACATTGTTCTTGCGAATACATGCTCCCAGTACCTTTTTACACTCATCTACAGACCAAGTCTTGTCTGGATGGATCTCATATTTCTGAGTTAGTTCTTGTCTAACTTTCTCAGTGACTATTATGTTCATTTGCACTCCTAAAAGTGATTTGAATTCGCTATCTGACCACAACGGAGTCGCAAGACCCATCTTTTCTGTGGTTGGAATCAGCCTAGCATTCATTCTAACCATTTTGTAAGTTTCTTCGGTACCACACAAACAAAACAAACACTTCTCTGATCAACAGAGGGTACACTTGTAAAAAAGAACTTAACTATTGTTAAATTTCCAAATTACCAACACTTCACACTTAACTTCCCTGCCTACAAGAAACAGAGGATAAAACTAAATTATTAGCACGAAATGCTAACCTTCCCTGCCTGAAACAGAGGGTAACTAATTTTTAGCACGTAATGCCCAAAATCTTCCCTGCCTGAAAGAACAGAGGATACTTTCATCTCTAAAATAAAAACTTTAGAGGATAACACTCTTCCCTGCTTGTAACCGAGGATAAACTTCCCTGCCTAACAGAGGATAAACTTCCCTGCCTAACAGAACAGAGGATACATTTAGTTAAACAAACCCTACAGATGTATGTTAACTCTTCTCTGACGGCACAGAGGATACACTGGTCTTAGGTTCTTTTGGATTAGAGACAGCACTCACCACAACCCTTGGTTGAGAGAAAAAATCAGTCTGGGAATCTTTTCAGCTTGAAGTTTCGCTGGATTCCAAAAGATGCAGATCTTTGTTTGAGCTTGAAGTTTTTCAGGTGAGGAAGCTGGAACTCTATCCGGGTTCACGGCAGCATCTGTTGAAAACTGTGTTCTTCTAAAGTGTAGAAAACTCAGAAGAGAAGACCAGGAAACTTCGGATTGGATTGTCAGCAGAATTTCTTTATTCTATGACATGTCTTGTTATCTGTAGTCATCGAAATCTCATCTTAAGTCATTTTTACAGGGTATCTTTATAGTCAGGATTGGAGGAGGGACTTTTTTTAGGTTGAGACAAAACATCAAAGAAACATACATCTGAGGGCAATAAAACCTAACAAATCCACATCTGGCCAGGACACAGTTGTCTGACTCATTGACAAAAGGCACAGCTGTCCCAAGCCCAAATGGTCAGGAAATGATCTCAAGCACCTTTGCCTTGCCCGACACCTCTTAGTCAGGACGTGAATCCACATCAAACATAGAATAACATTTGTGATCCTTCAGGGGATTCTTGAAATGGTCTCAGTGGTCGTGAAAAACATCAACCTTTTACCTTGTAAAAAATAGCTCTGTTCACAGTGACTCGTATCGGTGCATATCTCTTTACATGCTAATGAGCACTGCTCACCCCGCCTCTCTCTTCTGTGAAAGTGATCCATCCTTGAGTTTTAACTTTTTAACAAAACCTGCCTTGAATTGTCCCTTATTCAGAAAACAGTCTGGAGTAAAATGAATTGCGCAGCCAGACATAAACGAATTTAGAGAAAGTGAAGTGAAGTGATGGTGGTGGCCAGATATGGTGACCCATACTCGGAATTTGTGCTCTGCATTTAACCCATCCAAGTGCACACGCACAGTAGTTAATCCCCCCTCCACACACACACACACACACACACACACACACACACACACACACACACGCCATAGAGCTAATGTCTCTAAAGAAAAAGTACAAAATATTTTCTATATCGTCAGATAAATGGTCAATTTAAATGAATGAAATCGATTTGACTGGGATTTTTTTTTTGTCCACTACATACTTCTATGCATCAGTAAACTCACATTTTCCTGCTCTGAAAGTTAATTTACATTAAGCCCAATCTGCTCACACATTACCTGCCGTCACCAGACAACCACTCACTGAAAGGTGATTACAAACCTAAAGGCCAAAGTAAATGAGCCAAACTAATGAAGGCAGAGGAAAAGGTTTTAAGCAAAAGCCTCCATTTTGAAAAGTCTAAAATTTGGTAGTTGACAAATAACATGCCCATGGATTTTCCCCTTGCATCATCCAAATGTCAGACTAAACGTTTGACATAGTTTTGATTGACATATTTTAGACTTTATTTATTTACATCAGGGCTGCCCAACCCTGTTCCTGGAGATCTACCTTCCTACAGAGTTCAGCTCCAACCCTGATCAAACACAACTGAACCAACTAATTAGGATCTGAAGGAGCACTTGATAATTAAAGACAGGTGTGTTTGATCAGGGTTGGAGCTGAACTCTGCAGGAAGGAAGATCTCTAGGAACAGGGTTGGACACTCCTGATTTACACAGTTAATTGAAATAGATGTGTGATGTAACAAATGTGTTGTTAAAAGTACAAATATTCAATTGACTCTAACTAATATGAGGTCATACGTAATTATATTATATACGTAAACTGACTTAAATTTGAATTTGAATGACTGGTGTGGCATTACACTTTTAATTGTAAACCTTTATACAGTAGAGGGTTTAGATTAAATATCAGTCTATCTGTGGCTAATATGTCCATTATCAGCACAGGAATGAATAACACTAGTTAACGAATACGAATATGTACTGCAAAAGTACGCCTACTCATGTTTTTATTGAAGAAAACCCACACAGTACAATCTTTGACGGGAACATAAGAGTCCAAATCAGTAGAAAAGCAAGGTGCAGCTGGTCAAACGGACACACATGGGACCAATCAGGCTTATCATACCACACCAGAGCATTCCCAAGACCCAAACGGCAGCCTGTGAATGTGTATATATATATATATATAATAAGAAAAACTCTCTCCTTCCTCCTTGTCTGAATCTTCCAGAAAAGCCTCTTTATACCATAGCTGCTAGGTTGGAGCTGCTGGGAACGTGCTGTCTGGCAGGGAGGCACACAGATTGAGTCTGTTGTGTATTGATTTCAGATTACAGAGATGGTGAGGTTTGCGAAGATGGGCATTTTTAAGTCTGTATATGGACTGGACTGGCTCAGCAAGGATCCAGACAACCACGTGCTTAGTGCAGGTGTTCATACAGTGGCATAAAATGCTTAGACTAGTCTTACAAATTAGTCATCTGATTTGTTTTGCTTTAAGACAGGTCATAACATTTTAAAATTGGTTTTATAAAAAAACATAGATTGGGCTAATTTGAGTCCAAAAAATATGTATAATTACCTCTTGGTAACTACTAGTTGGTCAAACAGTCTTAACAGGCCCTGTCCAAAATGGAACACCTTATGTGCACTTGCGGACTTACAATGGCCACCGCATGTGTGTGTCCGTTAAGTCCACGAGACTGTAGGGTGGCCCATTTGTCATTTTAGCGTTCAGAAGGGTGCTCGCGGGTGCCCCCTTTGCGGCCGCTATGTGCCCACGATATGCACTTCTGCCGAGCCCGCACCGGGGAAAGCTCCGCAGCAGACTTCTACCCGGCAGTCAAAGTGGCATTACGTCATGAAAGTGCAAACTCAGAGGAAGACTGCGAGAGTTTAGGGTGCATTTGGAACCGGGCCACAGAGGCAAAATGTATGCAACTGGCCCCTGGAGAAAGCGTGGAACTGAATTAACTTGTGTGTATGTGTGTGTCATACAAAGTGTGAACTCTCTTCTCGCAGTTCATTGTAAGAGTAATTATGCTAGATATAATTATTACACAAGGGGAGCTTTCTATAGTGGTGTAATTGAGAGCTTCACAGTATTGCAGTGTGTTAAATCACTGCACAGAAAAAAACGTGAAAATAAAACACCTTAAAATGGAAGCTTGTTTCCGCCACTGAAAAAAAACAAAGGTAATTGCGACTTTTTATATCACATTTGACTTTCTCGCAATTCTGAAAAAAAAATCTGAATTCTGAGTTTATATCTCGCAATTGTGATTTTTTTTTTTCTTCTCCGAATAGCGAGTTTAATATGTCGCAGTTCTGACTTTATAACACGCAATTGTGAGAGATAAACTCAGAATTCTGAGAACACATCAGTCTTTTTTCCCCCTCAAAATTGGACTTTATATATAGCAACTGCGAGTTTATATCTCACAAGTCTGAAGTGAAAAAAAAAAACATGTCAAGATACAAACCCACAAAAAGTCAGAATCGGGGGTTTTTATCTCGGAATTCTGACTATTTCTCGGAATTGCGAGTTTATATCTCAAATGCAACAGTGAAATTATGATCAAGTGATCTCTCAGGGCACCTCTGGAGATGAAGATTTGTGTTCATGTTCTCATATTGTGAGACAGCAGACAAATGCGTGTAAGTAGTCATTCAAACATGCAGACTTCACATTTAAATAGCAGTCTTTTGCAGGTTAATATTCACAGACACTAGTCTATACTGCGATTTGATTCATTGTACAGCCAGCCCGACTTTTGATTTACTCATCCAAAATTTGGCAAATTCAAGTAGTTGAATTCAAAGACATTATTGTGACATTATTATTTCACCTTCTTTGGTGAAAAAAGTAATGGTGGTTTAAAAAAAACAGTCATATACCGCAAGGCTATTTGTAACAGGAAGTATTTATTAATTGTGCAAAATGTCTTGAAGGGGAATGAGGTGATCCATTTTTACCAGAACATACAGTATGACTTATATTATGTGAGTCAGCAAATCCATACCTGCTAACTACAAATTTATCTTGTGACCAAATGAACGCTGCCAGTTTGGCCCCTGTTTTCTATCTTTCACCTGAGCTGTGACTGAACAAGCATCAGCATAACACTTTCCAGACATTATTTATCATTCACAATGTGACAGGAAGTCATGTTCTTTCCTGCCAGATGTGGATATTAGCTGAAGAAAGGAACAACAGCCGAACTTGTAAGTAATAAAATAGTAGATACTTAACATGGTGGTTCATATATCAATATGAGAAGAAAACACATTCTTTAAATATCTTAGTAATGCATCAAATAATAATAATCATCATTAATATTATCAATTATCATTAATATGTTATGCTTTTAAATCATCTGTTGTTTCAAACTTTCATTTCAAAGGAGATTCATGTGAGAAAAGATTAACACAATTTATATTATATTTGTTATTTTGGGGTGAACTATCCCGTTAAAAGAATAGGTAATGAAGATTTTACTAGTTAGAAATTACATTAAACTGACTACTCTTCAAATGTTTGGCATCAGTAAGATGTTTTTTTAACAGTAATATTGTGAAATATAATTACAATTTTATAATTTTTTTTATTAGATTTCAAAATTGTTTTTTTTTATTCCTGTGATGCAAAGCTGAATTTTCAACATCATTCCAGTCTTCAGCATCAAATGACTCAAACTGTTGAACAATGGTGCACATTTTATATTTTATTATTTTTTACTTAATGACTTAAATAATAATTACTTATTATATTACTTGTTACAATACTTACATTTACGTTTTATTGAAACATTTGACTTTTATAAAATTATTTAAATGTACACAAACAAATGAGCAGTTCAATTAATATACTGAATTTTAATGATCAGCTGTCACCAATTCATCTTTGCTCACCGAGTTATTAATATAATATCCTTTCTTCAAATGTGAATTATTAGATCTATGCCATGCACTGTATATTATCACACATAGCAGTGCAGTGGGTTGTTCAAATGCATGCTGATTGATTAAAAAAAGCATCTTATGCTGTATATGCCATCTTACACAGGTGGCAAAGTCCTCTATTCAGCACAATTCATAAGGAGTGTGCTGCTGCACAGCAGAGATCTTTGTAATATTTTCCATTTTCCTCTCACAGAAGGCACGCACTCTCGTTGACTCTTCAACCTAAACACCGTCCTTCAACATGGTGATGCACTCAATTTATTCATTGAAAAAAAAGCAGAATTATGCTGAATTTGTATTTCTGAGGGAGGCTGATGGGGAGGGGGAACATTCACTATATCAGGCTAACATCTCAACAATGGGAATGCCACAATGATGAATGAGACAGAGGTTTTAAGACCAGCTGCCTCAGAGGCAGATACATCAGTAGCTGGAGCTACCGCAAAACATTAGGGACGCAAATATTGTGTCATTATAGCCAATAATATTTTTGTGCTTTCACACTGATGCATTCATATGTCCAAATTTCCTTGTGAAATTGGGGTAACAGTAAAAGCACAGATTATTCACATATGACACAGGACGGTTTGGTCAGCTTGACAAAAAACGAGGCACCAAACCCATGTGGTGTCCAGTTATCTCTCACTAGGCAGATTAACTCATCTCTCTCCAAGCAGATGGACTTATCATTTCCCTAATGCTGTGTGTCTCCGGACCACATGGACCTCTCAGTTAACACACTCTTTCAATCCAACACTCATTAGCTAAAAGCATTAGCTAAAAATCCATGAAAAAAAATGAAAAAAACAATCAATGGCACACAAAGAGTAAGTAGATGCAATATGTATCTTTGTAACTTAGATAGGCCATTTAAATGTGCATCAGTGAGGGGTTTATATAAGCAACAAAAAGTATTTAAAAGTTAAAGAATAGTGTAAAAAGTGTCATTATTCACAGTTTAAAATGAAATAAAACTATATATATATTGTAGAATGACCAAGCTGCTCTTTTCCATACAATGCAAGTGAATGGCGATCCCAGATTTTCAAAGCAAGGTTATTAGTGAATCTCCATTTTAATGTGTTCTGTTCCTCAAACAAAGCTATTGTATAGCTTCTGAAGACTTAGAAAATAGTCCATGAGTCGAACTAAATATAGTTAGGAAAATCTTTCTTTACTACTTTCACTGTAAAGATAAGAGCAGCTTGAGTATTCTGCTGAAACTCTCTTATTCCATGGAAGAAATAAAGTTCAGAGCTTCTGAAGACTCAAAAGTCGAACAAACTACTTTTATAAAAAACGATATGGTGCTTTTTAGGGGCTTTGACACTAGACAAATCTTTTAATTGTTCCTAATACTATCAGTGCAAGTCCCTGCTTTATGGTGTATTCACTTCATTTGGAGGAACTAAATTAGCTCCTACTTCAGAGTAAGGTCTAAAACAGTTCTAGGAACATAATAGAAACATCTATAGTGACATAAATGTACGCTAATTGGCCAAACGCATACAAAACACAATCTACCTGGCATTTTAAAAAAGCCATGTAAAAATATTTACTCCATGAACATGGAAAAACAGTGATAACGGCATTGAGCTACCTGTTGTTTGCAGCGTTGTGTTCTTTTCTCAGCCCTGATGATATATAACAATACAAGTTGTCATAGGAGATTTAGTCAAATTTTCATACTCTTTCAAATCGTATATACACTGTATTGTGGCTTTTATATTCCATCTCTGTTATCACAAAACCCACAACACACAACAAAAACAGCTCACGGCGTTCTCCATTCACAGGTTATTGACGTTTTGTAAATGCAGTGAATGAAGATATTATTGTCAGTCGCTTCGAGTTCCCGCTGCCGGTGCGGAATACAACCAATAAAACGGCCCCAAGGGGGAAATTGGTTCTCTAGGAAACATCATGCTGGTTATTTCCTAGAACTACATGGTGAGAAAGCCACTATTGTTCTGAAAGCTCTGGTTCCCATTCACTTTCACTGTAAGGAAAAGAGCAACTTAAACACTCTGCTAAACATCTCTTATTATGTTCCATGGTAGAAAGAAAGTCAAACTGGTTTGGAACAATATGACAGTAAGTAAATTAAATGTTCTGTAACCATCTTGCAATACATGTAATTTGTTGGAGAAACATCAAAAAAATTGAACAAGCATGAATACAGTAAGGTTCAGCAGAAACAATTGTTTTAATTAGATGAATACAAACTCGTCAGCAACTTTATGCAAATCCGCTCCCTATGCGGAACACAGCTTTACTGGTATTTCAAGATCACTATGGAAACCTTCCATTCTTATTTACGTTCACTTTAATTTACATAGTGAATTGAATCCACCAGCTAAACTAATGCAGTACCACATTCAAACCGTCACACAAAACACTTTTTCCCTCAAGGACTCCAGAAAGACAGCAGGATGTAAAAAAGCATGGTTTATGCATGTGTTGCTATATTAACGCTTTGCTCAACCCCCGAATTGATTTATATTTTCCCAAGCGAAAGGGCCAGTGTTGCTCACCGATTTAAAAAATGTACCCAGTGGAGCTTCAGATGAAATCGTCACCTCATAGTACGACAGACACATAAAGATGGTGTTTCACTGAGCTGTGGAGTGGGAAGGAGCTCGGTCTTACCTTGGTAATTGCAGATGTCTCCCACGCTGTTCTGACGTGTGATTGTGGTGCCAGTAAGCGCTTCGCGGAAGAGATATCGACTGTGTAATGTGCTCTCGTTGAAAGAGTCTGTGAGGTTAGAGCAGAAAATCATTGGGTTACATTGGTCTTATATTTTCAGTCAAACTCACACGGAAAGACTTACGCGGAGAAGATTTCAAAGACCGAGACTCGCCGGTAAACAACAACACCCCTCCATTAGGCTGTTTTGATCATTACAGCCTTTTAAAAAGAGCATTTATCACAGCATTTTAAGAGAATTTCGTAATCCGAACCAATAAAGACTCTTAGTTGGACTCTTGATCAAGATTTTAGAGCGAGCAGCATTTTTGGCAGGGGTCCTGGATGGGGAGATCTGAGCAGAGGGCCATATGGTCAAGTCTCATCAGCCTCGACTGAAGGCCTTAGAGATGACAGCACAGATTCACTGGCAGCGGCACAGTTTAAATAGCGCAGGAAATACCATCCACACCAGGCAGATGAACAATTCATCAGCTTCACTAGCTTCAGTGTTCAGAAGCTTTGAACACTGAAAAACTCCTGAGGCTGTTATTTCTGTCGTTATCTTGCAACTAAGAAGTGTCTCAAATCCATTTACATTTTATTCAAAGCGACTTCAATTGCTTTGAAGGTATGCGTTTTATCAGTATGCCCATTATTGGGATTCAAACTCTTGACCTTGATGCTGCTAATGTCATGCTCTCCGAGTTGAGCTATAGGAACTTAACATAGTGCAGCACTTAACTTAACATAAGTGCAGCATTTCTGAAGGTACTCGACCAAAAGTGCAGTTCAGGATTAGTTTACAGCAGCTACTTTTCAAAGATGCCATGCAGTGTTCTGTGACCTGGATTTTTGAAACATCACATAATGTGCACTCTGCAAGCAAACAAGCGGGAAAGCCTACTTAGAAAACTGGCAGAATCTTAACAGGGAAGCTGCAGTCCTGATATTCAATTACAGTATAGCCTATTGTCCAGTGATAAAAGGATTTTTAGG
>QVTF01023841.1:0-48913 GCA_003573665.1 Oxygymnocypris stewartii | reverse complement strand
CAACACTATGTTTCTAACACTTTCTAACACGATCACACCTCATTTCAATTATTACAAAGAATGATATGTAAATCTTGCCTGAGCAAACAACAGTAATTCA
This sequence comes from Oxygymnocypris stewartii, assembly GCA_003573665.1. Taxonomy (NCBI): domain Eukaryota; kingdom Metazoa; phylum Chordata; class Actinopteri; order Cypriniformes; family Cyprinidae; genus Oxygymnocypris; species Oxygymnocypris stewartii. The sequence goes on along the minus strand of QVTF01023841.1, from coordinate 48,813 downwards.
GGGTGGTCAAGCTTTAAGGAAGGGTCATTTCACATAAAAGATCATAATAGCTTCTAGGCCGAGTACAGACATCCTAATATTACTCGCAGACAGCTAATGTTTCCTATGTCCAGGTGTCTTTTGAGCACATTAATAGACATTAAATCCAACTAATAGAGCAAGACAATCTGACTCAGAAAGGCTTGTCTTGCGTCACAGGCAGCACTATTCATAATGTGACCCGCAGAAGTGGGTTGAGGATCAATAATTTAAGACGTGGTATTATTTGTCGTTGTCCTGTGTGGGCAACTGAAAATATTTCTTGGCATTCTGTATCCACCTCCAAATCTGCAACAGATTCATATAATAAACTCATCAGTGTTAAAAATCAAACATTTATAGCTTTATGTTCATTCAAATATCTCAAACCGCCGTGGAATGACAGTCCATATTTTATTTTTACATTTATAACAATGGCATTCTGCATCTTCAATCCAGTTCATGACAGAACAGCCCATTTCTTGTTTATTAAAACCTACAAATGTACATAAAAATTTACATTTTCAGAGTTAAATAAACCATATTCAGAGAATATCCATAGAATGTACTGTTTATATATTTTCATGCACAGCTACTTAGTTGAAGCAAATTCATAAAAGATACAATATGAATAATAATAATACGTTTACATTTTGCAGCGGTGCTTACCTGTAGAAATGCCTCAGCACCTTTCCTCATTAAGATACACAATAATTATTACAGTAATAATTACTGAGATATTGTAATTTAAAATAATATTCTTAAAGGATTATTTCACCCCAAAATAATTTTTTTACCCCCCATGTCGTTCCAAACCTGTAAAAGCTTTATTCATCTTCGGAAGACTATTTAAGATGTTTTGGATGAAAACCGGGAGGCTTGTGAATCTCCCATTGACTGCCAAGTAAATAACACTGCCAAGGCCCAGTAAAGTATAAAAGACATCGTCAAAATGGAACGACATTTGGGTAAGTGATTAATGACAAAAGTACAATTTTGGGGTGGAGTAACCCTTTAAGTGTAAACTGAATGTAATCTTTACAGAAACTGAATTACATGTTAATTGCAATTAAATTCAAATGTATTATAGTTTCAATGTACATAGCAGAACTTATTTGACCCACTACTTAGGACTTCAGATTTAATTTCATAATTACTTCTGTGGTCTTTGAAATATGGTAAGCGTGTGCTTCCAAATATATTGACACGCATTTATGGACTAAAATGTACTTTAATGCCATTTCTATTGAAACTTGTATGTTATGTATTGTGTATAAATATACTCATATTTACACATTCATAATTGTGACAGTTTTACTAAACAGGGCAAATTAGCGCTAGAGCTCAATTCCAAAACAGCGCCGATGGGGAGGGGACATTTCTGCGGATGATTTACTAACAATGCACAAATTAAAGAGCACAGACACAACATCTAATTTACATCTCGACCAACATAATATACGAAGCGCAGCGTAAATTAGCATAGTCTCAAATAAAGAATAAAGAAATCAAGAAGCCACAGTTCATTGAAAGTAACCGGAGGCCAAAAAATGAAGTTTTGCTAGAAGTTTTGATAGACCTGGTATTGCGTGACTGCTAGATGAGGGTTCCAAGTCACCTTATGTTTCCTGAAGCAAATAAGAAATAACATGGCTTGGCTAACGATATGTTCGGATAATGTGTTCTTCTGGCATTCAAAATAAATGAATACATGTGGAAAAAATCCTCTCCCTTCTACCACACTCTCTCTGTAACAATAATTGCAGTAATTTCATGCTTTTTCATGCTGACATGGTTTTTTGGGCGTTAAATAATGGCGCAAATGCTAGTAAGTTGACGAGTGCAGACGTTAGTAAAAAGCATGAATTGACTCATTGGAATACTCTCCTCCCATAACTTTTGTTTTTGAAAGCAAAACTCCTACTAATGCATATCCAAAAATGTCAGGCACAGAAATTACTGTGTCCACAACTTTTCAGCGCTGATTCTTGTCTTTAGTAAAACCTAACAGTAAAATTTGAATGCAAAAGACAGTTTGCGCTGGCGCATGCTTTTAATAAAACTGTCCCTTAAAATAAAACTTAATATATCAAACAACAGTCAACATGTTAATCAAATACTTTATGTGTGCTTAATCAACTTTAAAATAAGTGTACTTATTTAAAGCATGACAGAAAATATTAAAACAGTGTTTTTAAATGTTATGTTAAAGTAAATTATTTTGCCATTAATGTTTAATAAACAGTCATGAAAGTGTTAATTGGCCTTTTATTGCATTGATATTATTTCATCTGCAAGTACAGTGCTTTCCAATATACTAATGAGATTTGAAGTGCAAGTGCATTTTCAATACATTTAAGCACACTACATATTCACTGGGGAAGTAGCAGCAGATGAATACTTAGGGGTTTGTTCAAATTACTAACACTGGAACCAAAACGAATAATCATTCTACTTATTCCTAAATACTTCTCACTAAAGTTAACCAGGCAGAGCTGAGAGCTTTGACAGTTCTTCCATATCAAATGAGTCTTAATTTAGAGTACACTATAATCATTAATAATGCAACGCTCTCAGGTTGGTTTTGTGACTAAATCTGCTTGTGTGATTTGGTATTATGCCACAAAGTACAGTTAGCATTGGGTCCATGAATAACCCAAATGTAGTGAGCCTCGTCTGACATTTCTGTAATGTATAACTTGTATAAAACCTCTAATTCCACAAAAACGTTTAAAGAAAGACAGAGTAATAACACCCTTCTGACCCAGGAGAGGCTTTAAACCCTGCAAAGTACAGGTTTTCACTTTTAAAACAGCTCTGTCTATATATATATATATATATATATATATATATATATATACCTAGCTTTGCCTGACAAATGGTTTAGGTATCTGAAATGTAGAGGGCATTAAAATAGCTTTTCTTATCAAATAAAACATCTTGATTGCATCGGAGAAGCTCGGATTGCAGGTTAGCTGCTCCAAAACAGCTATGCTATGTGGTTTTACTTCATTAAAGTGAATGACCATTAAAAACATCTTCAGCTTTAGTTAGCTTGTGCGGTTCAATTGGATCTGTGCTACTCTGACATGACTTGATCTAAGCATCGCCTTCTCTTTATCATTTCATAATATAATTATTCAAAACAGGCTGTCAGAGGCAACCAAATTCCCTGCCAGAAGTGTGACCAGTCAAAATCTCCCCTTTTTTTCTCTCTCCACGTGGTTAATCTGACAGCACCTTCTGTGGTAACCCAATTAAAAAGCCCCCTTAGTGTGTGTGTGTGTGTGTGTGTGTGTGTGTGTGTAAACACAACAGATTAAAGCAGCGGATGTAATACTCTACTTTTTAATAGTCTTGCAATAAGAGCAGCATCCATTGCTTCATCTGGAGACGGTGGCGTCAAAAAATGCAGCAAGAAACTAAATGTAGGTCATGAGATTGATATCTTCATATGTTTTCTGTAATATGTAGTTTCACATATGGAAAATATAATTAATTTGAGTGTTTGTTTACTTTCCTGAATAAACCAATAACCCAAGAGGCATTCTTTAATGATTTTACCACGGTTAATGGCTGTTAGACATGATGCAAATGCAGTATGATAGAAGAGACCAACGCCAAAGAGTAAACATCATAATAAACTGTTCTTCCACCATGCAATATTCATTAGCCGAAATCTTCCTCTCATACACTACCATTCAAAAGGTTGTGTTCAGTAGCATCTAATTAATTCAATAATTCGTATGTATATATATATATTTTTTTTTCAATCACAGCTTTTGCCTGATGGACCATTACATTTCTTGGTGTATAGCCATATATCGAATATATAAAAGACTTGGACTTTTGGGATTTGGGCCAGTACAAACCAACCTAACAATCGATCAGTAGCATCTTTGCAACACATACAACCAACATTTGGTTTTGTTTTTATTACTTCCTCTATATTATTCAGGTCTTCATGAAATCATCATGGATATCGTTTAGAGGCATTCTAAATTGGTTCCCAAAATGATATGTAAATTATGAGAGCAAATAGCACCTTATAAAAAATAAATAAATAACCAGGCAACTTGTCCATGCTGTATCACATGTCTTTTGCATTCTAATAAAGTATCTGATTGCAGTCCTTGAGAGGCTTTTCAGCCTGAGACATTATCTGACTTGAATATGTCATGTAGCAGGTAATGACTCGATCAATCTTGCTCTTTTGCTTAAGTGCACTACCCATCATGGACACACCCAGCATGAGCCCGACTCTACCAGAGATGACAACCACCTAATCTAGTAGCAACTAGATTAAAAAAGAACAAATCCCACATTTAGTTCAGGAAGCCCTGTTGAGGTCCGTTTGAACTCATATTACACACGGAGAGAGCCTCCCTTCTCACATTACCGATGAAGTCAACCATGCATTTCAAGTTCTCATCATAATGTTGTCAATAATTACAATGGGAATGACAGCTATTTTTCTGTTAATTACTCACAGGACACCTTCTTGTTTATGCGTATCTCTGCAAAAGAGCTGTTCTGCTGTGTTTAATCAAGGAGGCGTAGATGATTAAATGACCTTCGCAGTTTGGTAATTGTAACACAAGTTCTTGAAGTCAACATGACAGGGCATTCAAAAATCTATTTAATTCTGTGTTACAATGTAATAAAGAGCGGGATGATGGGCGTTTAACAATAACAAAAATAAAGGGTTGGGATGTGATTTTATCCAACCTGGTCTCATAAAATACATACCTCTGTGCACTTTCTGCTGGCAACGTTTTATTACGTTGCTACAGGTACGTATTGCGGCGGATCATAATTCAAATATCCGGGGTCTGTCCCTAAAAGTTAATGCTCCATCGAGTTGTAAATATGTCCTACACCAAACCCAACCCTAAACCTACCCGATAGTGTTAACAAATGCAAAACTAATATAAAAACATATTTGTTGATGCAACCGTGCCATTTCAACTTCATTTGATCTGCTTTGTTGAACCATGATAACACGGGATTCGAACCAGTGTTCCTCGTCTCCTAACTACGTCTCCATACTCCGTGAGCTACCGGACAAACTTACCATCTATGAAAACCCATAGATACGAGGCTGGATATGTGCGATGCTGACGTTCAAAAGCATCAGTTTTCAAATCTCCCAGCATATTAATATTGTTTTGAAGTTGTAACATGATATTTTTCAAGTAATTGTGCAAAAATGACACTTTATTCATAAAACTCTGTAAACTCTGTTGGCGTTTTACTGCCTCTAGTGTTTGTTTCTTTTGGAAACTGCAGTAATGTAGTTATTGGTACGTATTTGATGTCTCGCTAAAATGTGCACCCAGGTGCATAAATACCATGAGACCAGGTAGATTTTATCTGTTTGAATTGATTGGATGGCAAAAGTGTTTTCTTCTGTAAATGATGGGGTTGGAGTTCAGTGTCTAATCGTGCACAATAAGACCAACATAAAAAGATTTCATGGTGACTTTAAAGGGTTTGTTTTGGCTAAGAATTGAAAGTGTTACTATTTACTCACCTTTATTTTACTCCAAATACATATTACTTTTTAATTCTTATGTAAGTTGAACTGAAATTACTCTCCATATGAAAGTAAATCATGTTAATTATATGTGATAAGTGGCCATCCATGCTTGGAGTGACATGAAGGTGAATAAATAATGACAAAATCTGAACTAATTATTTAAGCTACAAATACTTTGAGTATATTTTTTATGCTTTGCAAAAAGTTTTTTTTTAAACCAAAATACAGTAAAACCAGTGATTATGGCAAACACTTCCTATTGTTAAAAATGAAACATTACTTAAAAACACAATCATGTATTAAAGCTTTAATCAGGATAAAACCATATATTAAAAGATAACATAAGCATTTACAAATAACCAAGTAGCATTTACAAATAACACTGCATCTAAAAGTATGAGACAAAAAAAAAAAAAAATACAATTCTGAAACATCCTGTGCTTGCACAGGTTCTGCGCGATCCTCTTTATTAATATTCTCTGGGTATCATTTGGGCTCAAATTGATAAGCAATACTGACAACTCCATTGTTTACAGTACAACCGTAGCACATGCCACTGAGCTGAGGGGCACAGGCGGTTTAACCAATCACAACACACTGGGCTAGCTAACCAATCTGAGCCCATTGCATCTTTCTGAGGGAGGGGCTTCATAAAACTCATCAGAGCGTTCATAAGAGAAGGGATAGAGCAATTTAGAATAAAGTAAATTATGTGAAAAATAGTGGGGGTTTTTCTTAATTTTTTTAACGAAGCATTAACACATGTTAGACTTCACCCCATGAACACAATCTAGCTTAGAAAAAAGCAGTCAGCCAACCCTTTAAATATATTTTTAAATGTAATGTATCCCTATGATGTAATCACTGGAAAATACATATGAATATTTATTTAAAACAAAATCGTATTTACCTAATAGTGCAACATGAATTGATAAAATTTGTGGGCAAAAAATGGAATATGGTTTACCACGTTCTATACTAAGCCTCTTTTGCATTGTAAAGAGAAGTGTTTGGTTTTCATAAAAAAAGCACAGCATTCCTGCGACACATTTAGCACCTACTTAAGCTGGATTGCAGGTGGTTCGTGAATAAGATGTAGGGGTTTCGCTGAAATACCACGTGCTAAAGTGAATTCAAGGGGAGATAATCACTGGAGAGGCTCAAAGCCAAGCTGGAGCGCTTGCCAAAGTCTACCTACAAGTTCACCTTCTTGTGCAGGAGAACATTTGGGTTGACCAGATGGTAAAGCTGCCTATGTCTTCCAAATGAACGCCGGGGTCACTTAGCATGAAATAACTATTCGTGACCGCCGTCGCTCCTGTGGTCTTTTAAGTAATACTTACAGAATACGCCTCAGCTTGCATGAGCGACCTGATATCCCAGAAGTCTCCTTCCCCCCATATCATAACCTCTTATTCAGTCTCTCTGCTGAGCTAAGCTAATCTTCGGCACTTCATAACTTTAGTCATTTTGTTCATCTTATAGTAATTTCAGAAAATGCCTGAGGAGGAAATGCTTTCATATTACAGATAGCCCACTTGGGTCCAAAAGAAGCATTCTCCTTTATAGTCAATTTGTGTGTAAAATTAGCTTGGACCAACATGAAGACATCACCCTGTGCACTGAGCTGCTGCGAACACCGTATACATATGAGAGCCTTATAAAATATTTACGCTTTATTAGATAGCAGTATGGATTTTGAAACAAAACAGCGATAAAACAAGCAGTTGTACTATGTGTAGACAATATCATAAAAGTCTTAATATCTGTATCTTTAATAAATAATACACACTTTTTGCCATGATTTTTTTATGATTATAGAGGCTACAAATACTAAAGTAACTATGATGAATCTTGGGTTTGGAAATCAAAGTTTTAACTGTTTTAATCAACCTGGTCTCATAAAAATACGTAAACACACTTTCTGTGCGACACCGTTTTACGTTCCTTACTGCACGTTTCGCCGCAGTTTCAAAGAGAAATGTCCACTGAGTGGCACTAAAACACAGGTTAAATATGTGAAACCCTGGCACATTTTATCACGTAGATATAGGTACATATTGCTGTGTATTTATATGTTGCTACAGGTACATAGAGTGGCGGTTCATAATTCAAATATCCGGGGTCTGTCCCTAAAAGTGAATGCTCCATCGAGTTGGAAATATGCCCTACACCAAACCCAACCCTAAACCTACCCGATAGTGTTAAAGGCAAAACTGATATAAAAACTTATTTGTTGATGCAAGCGTGCCATTTTAACTTCCTTATATGCAGATTTGATCTGCTTTGTCAAAGCGTGCTTACACAGGATTCGAACCGGAGCTCGTCGCCTCCTAAGAACGTCTCCATACTCCATGAGCTACAGAAACAAACTTACCATCTATAAAAACCCATAAATATGAAGCTGGATATGTGCGATGCTAACGTTCAAAAGCATCAGTTTTCAAATCTCCCAGCATATTAATATTGTTTTGAAGTTGTAACATGATATTCTTCAAGTAATTGTGCGAAAATTACACTTTATTAATCAAAACTCTGTAAATGTGTGTGAAAATGAGTAAAAGATGTTGGTGTTGTACTGCCTCTAGTGTTTGTTTATTTTTGAAACTGCAGTATTATATAGTTATTGATGAGTATTTGGTGTCTCGATAAAAAGTGCACCCAGGTACATAAATCTCATGAGACCAGGTAGATTTTAATACTTCACATTTAACATGTTCCTGGTCTCACTGTGCATATAATAATGCTGTAATATAAAATTAAACAACTTTCTTAATACAAAGGTTGTTATAATTAACCAAAAACTTATAAATAAACAGTATCTGAAATAATAAAATAAACAGTATCTGAAAGAAAGTATTTACAGTATATATTTTTAGTTTACCTTGATGTACTAAAATGACTAAAGCTGTAAATAAACAATGCTATGTTCACACTGTCAGTTTTTGGGATTGACAACTGCATTTTCTTTACAGGTGTGAGTCTCAAAATGTCCCATTCACAGTCACACAGCCGCTTACAGTTGTGTTTAGAATAGGCTACTGTCTGTATGAACATGCAATGGTAGTCAAGCCCGTATTCCTTACCAGTAACCATACCAACAGTGACCGAGGTAGGCCTAATATCAAAGATGGCGACATCCATAACACTGAAAGTCTTATCACTTTCTGACATGACTGTCCAATCGAGCCACGAGTTGATCCGTCAAATCTTCATTAACTGACAGCAGCTTTTATATTTGGTAGAGAGCAGAACACAAAACTGACAGGAGCGGCTCTGGTGGAAAACTGACTGGATCTCAAACTTTCAGAGGACACACATGGCTGATATATGATGCAGATTTTTTTTGCCTGATATGTTTGGCCGATTTTCTTTTCTTTTTTCCCCTTCATCTCATAAAAGAGAGTTTTAGTAAATGTTTATTGCAAGGTAGTAGTGGTAGCCTAATTCATAGTAATAATACATGGCTCGAAACTTAAACATCTTCTCAAAACGGTTCTGAAGCATGTTTTGTTTATGTTTGCTATGTTTCCCCGGTAACGACTGTAATCAAATAAGCGCTATCAGGCATCAAGCTTTTCTGAAGACAGTCGGTTCTTTTCAAAGATACATTCATATAAAAACACCCGCACTGCATTTTAATTTTGAAACGTGCAGTGCTCAGTTTATTCAGCGAAGAAAAAGCCTTTTGGAAAATCTATTTATGGCTATCAGTTTTTATATTGTGACTAGCCGCCAGTCCCGCCACAAAAGTAAATAAATGTGTGGGAAACACTGGATACTGCTATAAGTCAAATCGCCATAATCTAAGTAAAAACAAATAAATGCATATAAATAAATAAATGTTAAACTTAAGTTAATTTGTAAATAAAGTTAATGTGTTTATTTGTATTAATCCCATTATTAATCTAAATCAGTGTTAATTTGTACTATGGTTGACTGAATTTCATCTTGATGTTAAAAAATGAATAGCATGTATAGAAATTAACATTAACCAAGATTAACACATGCTTCATTGGCATTAATTACTGTTAACAGATATACATGTATTGAAAGGGTTTACAATCATTGTAACGTATTGTAACGCTGTAAACGCTTAATAAACATAAAACTAAAATTTTGCATTAGTTACTAAAATATGGTGTATAAACAATTTTCACTCAGAAATTAATAGTAAATGCCACAAATAATCACAAAGAATTGGCAAATAACAGTGAATTCAAATCCACCCTCTCTTTGATATCCTGCATTTCTATGTATGACTCCGCTCCTCCTTCAGTGCAAATGTAAGGGATATTGTCTACCATTTCATGGCAGATAAATAAAAAGCACACTTCTTCAAATGTCACGTAATTTGTGGAATCATTCATGTCCGTAGCACAGACGAAGTAACAATAGCAGAAGAAGTCCTGCTTGCCTTTGCAGACACTATAAATGGCTATAGAATTGTGTGAGTGTATATTTGGGATGGGTCTATCGATTCTATCAAAGCTGATCGTGTTTGAAATGTGTTATGAAGCTGTCATGTTGATGTATTGTTTACAGAGAAATGGCAGATGTATACAGTGCTATATGTTATTGAATTCCTACGCCACAAGCCACACATATATCAAAATGACAGAATGGATGTGTAGAGGTTTAACGTCCTGATGCCCATGAGCTCATGAGCAAACAATGAATCGCTTTCATATTCCGTCTGATTGGTGCATTTAGATTCAGGATTTGTCCAAGTGTCATAGTTGGATCGACATAAAGGTGAAGATTATTGACTTACATCATCATGTTTAAACAACCTAAACTCGGAAATAATTTTTCTATTTGTCTTTTTTCAGACAAAGTTACTTTTCTCACCGTCACATTACAAGATCTGACCCCAATCAATTTTATCTGACTTATTCTTATTTCTGGAGTTGAGCAAGCAAAGTTATATTTAATTGTATGTGGCCGGATGAACAGACAATTAATATATGATAATATAATGATATCAGTGAAAACCAGGTATATGGCAGAGGGTTTTAATGGATATCACAGGCTGTTTGGTCATTTAAGACTCGCTGAGGGAATCTAGAGTCACGTTTTCTCTATCTACACACTTTGAACTCGTCTCCTATCATCATGATGTAATATAAATGGTAACTTCTTGCAATAGAAATACAAAGCTCCCGTTGAAGTTGTAGTGCGGGTCATAGTTTTGTCATAACTATTATAATGTTCTCCTCATGGCACTGCATTGGTTTAACTTCTTTCCTGCAGAAGAAAGACATGACAACTGAAGTCGTGTTTGACACAAAAAGGCAGTTTTATAATAATCTAGATATTTTAAACCAAAGCCATACATGATGAAAAGAGGCAAAGGCCCCAAACATAACAAGGATAACTGAATTCAGTTTTCCAAATTGCTCTGAAAAATCTCATCAAGGCTGCAGTGTTTGTCTGTGATTAAAACTGAAAACGTATGAGTCTGCAAGCTGTTGCAGATGTTGATGTGTTCATGTTAGAAGCAAACCATCCCACGACACCTTCATCTTATGTTTTTATGCTCTCACCCAAAGACTGCAACATTAGCATGACTATAAAAAGCACCCGAGCGCTTTGATATTTCTCATCATTGCATTTCTCAGAACATCTCCCGGCATCGTTCAGAGCGGACACATTATTACGAACAATCACTTTGACTTTCCCACTGACTCTCTTTGTAACTTTGCGTCCTCTTATCTAAGACAGTAATTATGTTGTGCCTTTTGAGGTGTAACAGACCAATTATATGTCTTGAGGTCGGTTGGCATCTTTAAAAAAAAGGTGTGCATGTTTAATTTGAACTTAAAATTAGTGACCTTGAGGGTGTTTATTTTCAAAGCCATGCCCGTAAAGTCACATCACGTCAAGTCAAGAAGCTGTCAAGCAGTAATTAGAGAGTTAACGACCCTGTCAGGAGTGATCAGAATATAGTTTTAGATTTTCTTTTTTAAATGTAAGGATGTAGAAGATTGCACTTCTGAGATAATGACATGACTGCAACCTGCTTTAGCACTCTTTTAGACCTCAATATGAGTAAAAAGAAATTAAACTCCCGAAAGCTTAACTATTTGGACACTAAAAAGTTTGAATGTCTTTGCATTGAATCTATTTTAATATACATTGTTGTAGTATAATTGGTATTGTATATTTCTCCTATATAATGTGTTGACATTAAATTGACATAACAATATTTTTTGCTAATTTACATTAAATACAACAACAATACTACTACTACTACTAATGATAATAATAATGATGATAATAATAATAATAATAATACATAATTTAATTAAATTAAACAATAAACAAATATCATAACCATTCGAACTAAAGCAAAACTTTAATGTAATAATTTAGTATTAATGTAATTGAAACTAGGAAACGGTATACTTAAATTTTTACCTAAACTGAAAACTTTAGATATAGATAGATAGATAGATAGATAGATAGATAGATTCATTACTTGTTTTAGTACAAACATTTCAGTTTTTAATAAATAGTGATGAAGGGCGACTAACTACTGGGGTCTCCTACGGTCTTACCTTCCAAACACCTTTTATCAGTAAAACTTGTGGCGTGACTGTTTCCAGAGCAGCCCTGTCTGTGTGAGCATCTGCCATGCTGTGCTGAAGACGATTCCAGCGGCGTACAGCAGGGAATCTGAATGCAGTGCACTTTCCCCAGGGCTGTGAGGACTAGTGTGCAGCCTGATTATGTGTGAGATGAGCCCTGTTATGGCACACACTGAAAATATTGATCACTGGCGAGCACAGCAGCGTAACACAGAACCAAGGCAGCCACTTGACAAGACGGGAATAATAGTGCGCAGAAACAAAATAAACACATAGATGGTTCGTAGACGTACAAGGAATGCCGATTTGGCTTTCCATGGGAAGTGCATCTAACTACAAATGGCTGTATGTGGAGATGCTCATTACAATGAGTCTTGGGCTTAACGATTTGTGCAGTACAACATGTGACATCGTCAGGAAAACTACCATCATATAATTGCATTGAGAAGCCTTAAGAAAAAAAATACTGTAGGTCCACTTTATCTAGTGGGATCTTATTAGATTCCTTGAATCATATTGGGTACTGTTTTATTATTATTATTATTACAAATATATGATTTAATAATTTAGTAAATGTACTAAATTAGTAAGTGTGAACACCGTCATCACAATATGATTCATATGCATGTGGTTTGAATAGTTTATAATATAAATATCAAATATTGGGGCCAATAGATTTGAATAGGAATCTGGTACCAGAATTAATTGCATGGACAGCTCTCACACACAGGCTTTCAGTATGGATGCACATTAAAATGCCCTGCATGATTGACAAGCTGGAAGAGCAAAATAATGATTTTACTAATAAAATGCTAAACACTAGTGTCACAGAAGTGTGCATTTTATGTTACATCATTTTAATTATGATATTATATATTGTTACTTTTTTTTAGAAATGCTTTTTCACCATTTTTCCCTTAGTTTAGATAACAAATACAAAAAAACACTAAATCCACAAGCACATTCAAACCTTGACTCTTGACCTCTACATAACACGTTGCTTAATGAAGACAATTCCACAAGGAAATGCATTTGAAAACTACATCTGATCTGTGATCTCAGACAGCATGAAAACCAAACGCTTATGGACCAGCTGATAAGTATTTTCCACAGATATATCGAGAGTTGGCTAAAATCTCCAGTTCAGCATTTTTGTAGTCAGTTCATAACGTTGAGTCTTTAAGATTGTTCCCTTCACAACAAGTCAAAAACCAGACGTAATTGGTCACTCTACATTCCAGTTCCTGTCTGCTTAAGTGGAGAGTTCTTGGCTTAATAACTTATAAACTGGACCAGATTTTGTACCAATCTGACTGAAAAGTGTGGCTTCACAATCCCAGCTATCAAGTGACCCCGCTTAACAGCTTGCCTTGTTCTGCTGCATTCCTCAGCTGCGAATAGGGCTCCAAACTTCTCGTAGACTGTGTCGGAGAGCGTCCCCACACAGCAGAACTACAAGGAGTGCCCTGCTGCCTCAGCCTGCACATCCTTATGCAATGGCAATTATGGTATCTATACTGGGAGATGTGACACATGCTCAAGAAATGCAGCTAGTATAATGAGCAGCAGCACACCAAATGCACAGTCTGGCTTGTGAATGTTTTATTCAGCACTTCCACATGCAGTTAGTGAGTATATGATTAAAGAAGGTAAAGAACAGTGCAATTTCATTTCAGCAAAAATGAATAGAAATGTCTCTTGTTCCATTAAAACATCTGATAATCAAGACATGCGAGAGTCTTAATTGTTACATATATGCATCTCTAACTCATTCAGCAGCTTTCTGCACCCCAGGAAGAACATCCATCTGTGGCTTCCAGTTGATTCAAACTGTCTGCCATATGCAGATGTTCTTATTAACAGGTTGGAAGACAGTGTTCATCTCAAGAGCATCCTTATTCAAGCCGGCCATTCTCCCAGCAGTCATTACACAGTGTGTCTACTTTTACATTTATTCATTTGGCAGGGAATTCAAAGTATATGTTTATTCAGTATTGCATTATCTGGGAATCAAACCAATGACCTTGGCATTGCAAGCAATAATACAAAAGAATTATACATTTATATTTGCATTTACATTTATCCATCAGCTAGTACTAGTTTCACATACTTTTGAAACTTTTGTTGACCTTGATAAGTGCTCGTCGTTTGTTGTAAACACAGCCGCTTTCTTCTTTCGTGAGGGGGTTTGGTGCCATGACATTTTTGTTTCCAGGCGGAACGTTAAATAACGCGACACTCACGTTTCCCAGAAATCCTGTATAATCTAAGCAATCTGATGAAGACTTTGAAATTCCTGAAGTGTCTCCAGATAAGTGTGCAATATGTATCAGACGTTTAGCCAACGTTCCGTGGGCGTGATGTCTACAGGGCTGAGTCTATCTATCAGCTGGCTTTCCTCCAAGAAAAGTCCCTTCAAAACGGTGTGCAAAAACTATTTAGGTGGTCCTGTCGGGGATGTGTAAAATAAAGAAGGATGGAACAGAAACACTTGTGTGATTAAGCACAGATCAATGGCTTAGTTAATTATCTGCATAATCTTGTAAATCGGCAACACTCTAATCAACGCATAGCACTCTGCTTCCGGAATGAGTGATGTGAGAAAAAGAAACTAGTCAAGTTTTCAGTGGCAGCCGAGAGTTTGGGAGAACAGAAAATAAAGAGGAAGAGAGAGAAAAAAAAGTTAAAAAAAAAAATTCTGTAGTGAGATCATCAAAGGAGCTGTATTACATGCATGATGCATTCTCCATGCGGGGTAAAGCCCTTTGTGACTCATTAAGTTAGCTTTTTTTTTTGGGGGGGGGGGGGGGGGGGGGCATACAATAGATCACTGTTGCACGAGTGATGTGTATGGAAAATCATATGTATATTTTGGAATATACAAGCAACTGCCATGAAGGAAGCTGCAGTATCTCACAATGTTGATGAATTTGAAATCTGAAAGTTGCATCTCAGCCCATCATAGATGCTCAAATCATACATATGGTACTGAATCAAATCCCTGCTGCTGGGGTCAGACGGGGTCTATGACAGTATAATTGATTTCAAGGTTTAATTTATTTATCTGTCTGCAAACTAGACTGGTCAGCAAAAGCTAAATTCAAAATGATCACTCCATATGCTCATCATAATTATTATAGAAACAGATACTATAACATGGAACTATACTTAATATTCTGTCTTAGTTTTATTGCCTTTTGCCAAAATCTTTACCAGTTTTGGATACTTTCAAAAGCAGTTATTATCTTAAAGAGCTATTTCTACCTAATCTACCCTTAAACATTCCTTAAATCTGTTTTAATCTATTTGTGGTCAGGTTACTTCAGTTACATGTGAATATCAAATATATTATCCTTGTGATTTATTGTAACATGCTGTAGATCCATGCATCTGTAACATTATGCTATTAAATTGGCTGTGGCATTGCTTCCTTTATTTGTCTAGCATTTGTTTATGTTGCAGATGTGTATATCAGTGCACAGAAAAAAATAATATATATATATATATATTCTCGCTCAGCTCTTAAAAAATGCATCTGCACTCGGCCTCTGTATTGGACGCTTTCTGGGAAATTCTACTGAGTAGGTGCGAATGCGAATGGATAGCAAAGGCCGAAGTAATACAGTGTGAAATCTAATAAAAATAATGTAGCACACACTAAGAACAAGTCAAACAACCAATTTAAGTCAGAAAAACTGAAAAGCCAATTGTTTTACTTGTAAACTTATAATTGAGTTTTAAAGTGTGAAGGAAGGTGAGCTCTAATACTGCTGTAATTTTTAGCCTTACATGTCACTTCCTGGAGTGCAGCACGGCAACTCTGTATTTAACAGAATTCAATCTGAGTGAATTATGTACAAGATATGTGAAAATAGTTAAAACCTGTAGATAAGATGCAGCTATTGAATTTGATTGAGAAAAAAATAAAACTTACTCTCTAGCAACCCACCAGATCACATTAACTTCCAACCACCAAGAACACTACAAAACACACGATACCCTAGAAGCTGCCTAGCAACTCTAGTAATATGCCAGGAAATCCTAACAACTGCCTAACAACTTTCTTACAACCAGCCCGAGCACCAACTTCCAAACATCAACACAAATATAGTAAAAGCCCAGTTACATTCTAGAAACAATGCAGAACACCTTAGAAACTGCCTAGCAACTCCCTATTAACAAGCCAGGATATCCTGGTTCTCTACCAGCCTAGTAATGTTCAAGAGAACAGTCAGAACACCGTTACTTCCAAACACTAAGCACACTCTTGCAAGTGCCAAGCAACACCCTATAAAATTCCAAGCAACACCCTAGATACATCATATAGCACCCTAGAAACGCCTTAGTAATGCCCTAGCAACCCCCCAGGACAGCCTAGTAACTGCCTAACAACAAACTAGTAACTTGTCAGAATACCATAGTAACCAGCCAGATCACCCTGACTTCCAAACACTATGAACATTCAGGCAAATGCCAATAAACTCCATAGCAACAACCCAGGAGACACTTGCAACTTCCCAGTAATGTTTTTCATAATATGTGTATCATGCAGCTGAGTGTGCAAAAATAAAGGTGGGCGGTTACGTTTTTAAATGAATGTTGATGTGCATCAGCTCTCAAAGATGTACTTCACAGCAGCAGCACATAGTTTCCCACAATGCAGCTGTGCTTCTAACTGCTGTGGCAGCTAATTCAGGTGTTCTTTATCTTTTTTGTCTTCCCATGAGCTTCCAGGTAATACTGATTGGCACTGTGAGGTAGTTTGACTTTGCTTTGTCGACACACAACGGTTGAACTTCCTACGCAGCACATCTAATGAAGAGTCCGCATGTGCCACGTACCATCAATCAACAGTTGTTAGCTAGTCAAGATGATGATTAAATTATTAGCAAGCCTTGTGGAATAGCTACTGCAGACTTCACCCCATAGCAACCACAGAGTTAACTAGCAGGACTGAAGCTGTCCTGGTTACTTTAATTGTCACAGCCCTGTTGGGTGCAACCACTTTCTCTGCGAGAAAACTGATGCCGCTGATTTAGTAAAAATGCCACATGATTTGTTTTAAGGTGCTTTGATCAAGAGACCTTTTATATATGTTGAATATTGCTTTCTTCAAAGTCAAATACTTACAAACCAATATAGACCCAGCATTGAAACAAAGCACATAGTATGTACCGTGGTGTCACATTCAATTTGACAGCAAGGAGAATGATAATGAAGCTGTTCACTTCTTAACGGTGGAATGGAGCTGATTTTAATACCCATCCTCTCCATTTTTGTTTAAATTTGCCAGCAGACGCAATTGAACATATTATTATAGATAGATAGAAAGATAGATAGATCAGAAGGAAAGTCAGTAACTAGCTAGCTGGATGCAATATGTCATGCAGATAGATAACTCTACTCATATTTTCTGCATGACGAATCATTTAAAACGTTAATGGCCAAACAGATGTTTATACAAAATTGCTATATGTCCTAATGTGATGATTAAACTGGAGAAGGATTCTGTCTGTCTGTCTGTCTGTCTGTCTGTCTATATATCACACACACACACACACACACACACACACACACACACACACACACACACACGCACACACACACACACTTTTTATGTGAAAACCTGTATCTGAACTGTAAATCATACTTTTTTAATATGTTAACAGTTTAATATGTTACCACAGACATTGCCCTACCCTGCTCATATTTTATTTGTGCAGCTCTTAAAAGTCTTAAATTTGAGCTTAAAAATCGTGCAGACACCCTGGATATGTCAGATTCTCCACAAGCATGTTACATTTCAAGACTTACAGCAACTGTTTCAACACAAAGAGCAGCTTTTGGAGCCCTATATTATCTGCAAGTAAGTCACTGCAAACAATCAGTTTGCTCCTCACGGTGGCTGACACGACTTTCCCACTTGACTGAAAACATAAGATTGTAAAAAACTGCCATGTCACCACATGAACAAATGTTTGAACTTCTACTGGCTTTTGTGTACAGGCTGTTGTAATATTGATGGTGTAGGGACAAAAAACACAATGAAATTTACATTTAAGTAATGCATAATTTGTCCTGGTAGGCAAGCAGCAGCAGGTGTGAACAATCTGCTGAGACCTGAAGTCAGAGAGTTATATGACTAATGACGCACACAGGAGGGACAACTATAGCGTATGAATGTTACTGAGAGTAAAGAATACCTGGATAACACAAGAGATCCAATCAATCAAAGACTCAATTCGATCTGCAAATGCCTTTTTTATACATTTTTGCTGTAGGCACATGGAAAGAACATGTATTAAAATTGGCCCATGCTCTCTGATCACAACATGCTTTAAGAAAAACATAAAATAAATACAAATGTAAATAGTGTAGATATCAGTTTCCCTTTGCTCTCATGAAGTGCATTTACATTTTTTGTTTATTTTCCCTCCAAAGCAATTAAAATTACCAATAATGAAAAAAAGTCTGAATAACAATAAGAACAGCTAGATTATATATTTTCTGAAGAAAATGTGAATGGTGCTTGCCTCTGCAAAACAGCTAGAATATTCTGGTAGGTGGCTACAGCACTTGGAGCGATTAGCACATTGCTATGAGGCGACTAGGGTGTTCTGGGTGGTTGCAACAGTGTTGTTTTATTTTACTGTTAGATTACATAGCAAATGTAATATGGGTGGTGTTCAGGGTGATTGCCATGATGTTCTATCAAGTAGTTTGCATGCTAAAATGCAGTTTCTGTGGTGTGCTAGATTCATGACTGGTTGTAAGAGTGTTTTGCGGGAGAAAGACGTAAATATTCTAAACACTAACCTTAAGTATGATCAGTAGGGAGCAACATAAAAAAAACACCTCTAATTAACATTAGTGAAACACAGCTGTGAGCTGGATAACAGTCAACATGATATCGCCTGCATGGGTGCCTAGTCATGTTTAGATACAAACATCCAGCACATCTAATAACATTATGGCTTAAAATCAGATATGCACAATAGACCATGACGAAAGCACTAAACTTGACTAATGCAACCCTCCCTATCCTTCCATCATTTAGAGACTGAAATGAGGTATTCCATCTCCAAACCCATCGCTAACGTCCAGGCAGCATGCTCTATGCCCCATAAAACCATCTTTTTCCGTCTTTGATTTATCTCTGATGTGCTGTGTTCATTAGCGCCAATCACTGAGGCTTGTCAAAAAAGCTAGCTAAAGTGATTTTGATAATGACTCACGAGATAGATCAATGTGATGCATGTGGGAGGCTTTAGCAGAAACGCCAAATAATAGTGCCTTCACTCGACACCGGGTTTATATAATGTGTACGCTTCGCTAAAAACTCAAGAGAACTTATGTGCTAGTTCTGGTCATTAAAGGATTTGCCTACAACTTCATAAAAGACCAATTAGATGGGCCACGTTTGACATGCATGCGAGGGTACTTGATGTGTTTTTTTTTTTTTCTCGAGCATGTTCAAATTAATTGAAAGCATAATTAAGGTGCCTGGGATCCCAGTGGTTACACCACACAATTATCCCCCCCCCCCCCGTTATTATTATTATTGTCGGAGAGAATCTGTAGGCGGTTGAGCTAATCTTAACTTCCTCACCCTTTGTTTGAAATGCATACTTTACCTTTAAAGCACTTATGAATTCGGATAATTTATATTTTTGTAACTCGTTACCCAAGACAGCAGTTGCCGACTCATTGAGAATCCCAAAGGTCCCTGATTAGGTGAGCTCACAGGGTTCGGTGGGACAGTAGATCAGTGCCGGCAGACATAGGTAGTGGACTACTTATAATTACATTATACAATGACTTGTGTCCTAAGGGCAACACCATTGTCTATTTTACCCTTATATGAACAGTAAAACGTGTTCCTGTGGCTCAGTGTTTAGAGCATTGCGTTAGCAGCGCAAAAGTTGTGGGTTCGATTCCCAGGGAACACATGTGCTGACAAAAAAAACCTGTATAACCTGAATGCACTGTAAGTCGCTTTGGATAAAAGCGTCTGCTAAATGCATAAATGTAAATGTAAAACCGACATACAGATCTCCCCAATAAGCTGAACAACTCCCCCAGGTCATTATTTTGGTTGGCAAACAGGAGAGTTAACAGTCGCATTCTACCCACTTGAGTTCAGTTTATCTTCTCTTCATCTCCTTTGTTTGTTTTTGCCATTTTTTCCCTTTCTTGTTTAAAATTAAGACTAAACTATTGTTTACATGTTTTTGAAATAATAATTTTATGCTTACCAAGGCTGCATTTATTTAACAAAAAAAAAACAGTGAATTATTATTGCAATTTAAAATAACTGTTTTCTGTTTCAATAAAAAACGTACAAAACATTTCTGTTTCAATAAAAACATACAAAAAATTTAGTTTTGTGCTTTTAAATGTTAAGTATTCATACCTACGTATAAACATGAGACCAGGCTGGTTTTTGTAGACCACACACATCTGTTTGTCCAATCAGTGGGGGATTGGGGGAGAAAACCTGTTTGGAAAAAGTCATTATCTTTGTAGCTCTGTTAGGTGCAGTAATTACACTCTTCATCTTTAAGCAATAATAGTGTTTTAAAAGTTTTTAAAAACAAATGTAAATTGTGCATGGGCAAATTTAACAAGTAAAGCACAGCCTGCCAATTAAAGCACTACCTTTCAGCTTTACATATCATGACTATTGTAACTCATCCTCATGCAGTACGTCCTTATACATTTCTGTGCACCAATTTGCATGTACATAATTAAGAATTATAAATGAGAACAGGCTGATCAAGCACCTAAATATATATTTGAAAATAGAGCACATAATTACTGCAACCGCAGCATCACTTAATAAGACCTCAGTGTACGTATGTCTCTTTAAGAGGCTTATTTGTACATATGTTGTATAGCTGCAATGATTTTTCAAAATTATGTTGCTTATTGGTGCTTGATCATAAATCCTGCCGGATGTTTATTTATTTATATATTTTTGGGAACAACTGTAAGCCCATGTTTATCTACATCTCAGGAATATATTTTCCAAGCTAAAGTAGCACTGCGTTTTCATACGTTACTTCTTGTGATTTGCTTATTAAAGCTCTTGACATCTGTGATGAAGCTGATTATCTCTGGTTTATTGCCTCATTTGTACAGTGCCTGGAAAATATTATCGACTCGTATGAGAGAGTCCGGTTTCAGTTTGTTTCTGCAAGTATGAGCAAGTCATGAATGGGGGGATACTGTGAATTTATCTGATGGCTTATTAGTTTTGCCTAGCATGGGAACTTGAAGAGCTGTTAGCCCCCTACAGGGAATGCTGTTTTTGTTACGTTCGTCTCACAATTCTGAACTGCTATGAAGAAAGCAAGGTGAAAGCGAATAACTCAGACATTATAATGAAATAGGGTTGTGAGAGGACATTACACAGCATGCTAGTTCCATATCCAGTTGCTACTCCATGTACAGTCTATAAATGGTTTTAAAACACATCTGTCTAGCAAATCTGACCACACAGATTCGAGCAGAAACTGTTGTTTTGTTAATTATTTGATTATTTGTTATACTTATTTGATACTTATTTTTCATGGCCAACCTGATGCATGCAGATCTGTAATAAAATACAAATGTGATGGTGATGCTGGTTACTGCATAATGATTTAAATCGAGAAATGGCCTTAAAGGGTTAGTTCACCCAAAAAATGAAAATTAGCCTGTGATTTACTCACCCTTGATGCATCCTAGGTCTATTTGACTTTCTTATTTCAGACAAATCCAATCAGAGTTATATTAAAAATCGTCCTGGCTATTCCAAGCATTCCCCTTCGGGAACTCGAGCTGCGTAGAACGCAACGAGGAATGCCATAAGCGATATCCAGCTCTGAATCATATGTGTAATCAGTCAAAATTGACGGCGATACATCAGGTGCGGGTGATGTCACGACCAGGAAGCTTAATAGCACGTGAGGTGCAGCCGGTGCCAGCTTTCTTTCAGCAAATCTCTCTGTGTGTGTCAGTTACGTATATGTTCTGTGAGTCCTATTTACTGTTGTTTGTCAAAGTTACACAAGCATCTAAAGCTCCAGCATGTCAAAGGCATCATTTAAAACTAATAAGGGCGAAAGTAGATCACGTTATAGACTGTGTGTTCCTCCCTGCCCACGTTATATCATGAGCTGAGATACACACAGTTTGTGCGTGGTCTGCATGGGAGTGAAGCACGCAGGGTTGGCTCTTGAGGAGGCCGGCTGTCCGCATTGTGAGCGGTTACCACTGCGTACACTTTGCTCCCGGAGGGTTCTCTTCGAGGAGGGAGCCTTCACCAGCGTTCCTCGCGTTGCTGGCCCCGCCTCCGCTGAGGCGGAGTGGCGGCTGCATTCGTGGGGTTCGCAGTTGGATCTGGCAGAGGGAATGGAGACGGGCGGGCCCCTATCTTCGTCCTCTCCTGCCAGATCCATTGCCCGTTCTCTGGGATCGGAAGCCCGTTCAGAGAGCGGGCTCAGCGCTTCTCCTATCTTCCTCCGAGGGGGAAGATGTGGAGATCACTGATTATTTGCCCATTCAATCCCCCCAATATGAGGAGTTATTAGAGGTAGTCACTCGCACGGTCGCCAAGTTGAACATCGATTGGCCCGCCAAGAATCAGACCGAACAGCAGAAAAGGAAATTAGATGAATGCTTTCTGCGTAGTAAGTCACTACCTCCGTGCCGGAGCCTGCCTTTTTTTCCTGATCTCCACACTGAGGTGTCGAGATTGTGGAGAAACCCATTTTCATCCTGCTTATTTATCCCACCTCTGATTATTATGGAAATGTGGTGGGGGCTGAGTGAGTGTCGTTACAGAGCGATGCCCTGGGTTGAACTGACGCTTGCGGGCTATCTGCCACCTGCTGCGGCATGGTCTCTGAAGGCTCCGGTCTTGCCCTCCAAGCCGCTGCGCACAACATCAGCACTGGTGGGCAAGGGGTACACGGCGGCAGGTCAGGCTGGTCCGTGGCCCCAACTGCTGGTATGCTACGGTCCCCCTAAAAAGGGTCTACCCGCTTCCAAGAAGACAATTTAGATGGTGGATAGTGGATGCCATCATAGTTGCCTATGAGTCCTCTGGTCTTCCCTCCCCATTGGGGGTCAAGGCTCACTCAACTAGAGGTATGGCGGCCTCCAAGAACTTTCTCGCAGGTGCACCTATTCAGGACATATGTGACGCTGCTGGGTGGTCTACACCCCTAACGTTCGTCAGGTTCTATGACCTGGATCTACGAGCCACTCCTGGCTCATCTGTTCTCTTGCCATAGTTGTACCTTCCACACACTAAGCAGGGATTTGCAAGTCTGGCGGCGTGGACATCTCGTTTCCCATAGCGTTCGACGCTACTCAAGTTCCCGAAGGGGAACGTCCCAGGTTATGTATGTAACCATGGTTCCTCGAGGGAACGAGACGCTGCATCGCAGGTCCATACTCCCGGCATCCCTACTAGAGCTATGCTTCATTCCTAGAAGTTGGCGCTGGCTGCACCTCACATGCTTTTAAGCTTCCTGGTTGTGCAACTGCAACTGCAGTAAACTTGCCGTCAATTTTGACTGATTACACATATGATTCAGAGCTGGATATCGCTGATGGCATTCCCCATAGCATTCGACGCAGCGTCTCGTTCCCTCGGGGAACCATGGTTACATACGTAATCTGGGACATTATCATTGCAGTGGGCGGGTGTTTTTGTTCAACAGTCCAGAACACGTCAAATAAACTGCGCACATCCATAATAAAATGTGCCTCACACAGCTCCGGGGGGTGAATAATGGCCTCCTGTAGCGTATCCATGTGTTTTTGTAAGAAAAATATCCACATTTCAAACGTAATAAACACTTCTCTCTCACTTCATCTAACTGTGGTACGCAGAAGCCATTCTGGAGGATGACGTAGAACGTCTGCACATCATGATTAGTGATGAACACGGAGAGAGAACAAATAAAAAAATAACGGTAATGAATTAGAAGTACAAACCGTGGATTTGTAAAGAAAAATGGCAGAGGCTTTCGATATAAGGGTCAATGACGTGATGCTTTTCTTGTGTCCATATGGTTTAAGTTTAAAATGGTTAACATTTCTAAATAAATATGCAAATTAATTGCATACATTATCTTTTTTGTGGACCAAGTCTAACATTTCTGATTTAATTGTGGTGTAACCGTAAAAACCTTAAAAACCGTAAAAAAAAATATATATTGTTAAAAAAGGTGAAATTCTCAATAAAACACCAGATTAGCTAGTTTGGCATAACCGTGCATTAGTACTATTTATTAGTAAATACAAGTAAATGGAGCACCATTGTTCTGAATAATACAATTAATTTGGGGGAGTTAGGGGAGTCAAGACAAAGTCCTTGAGTGCCAAGGTGGTGTAACCACCATTCAAGGATCCATTATGTTAATATTTTACAAGAAGATCATGTGACAGGAAATTATATCACAGAGAAGGACCTCTGGTGATACTAATTGCTGCATTGAGTGGTTAGAAACTCTCTTTAAAATGTGAGATAATTTTATATGTTTAGGGTATGGCCAGGTATTGTTAGTTATACATGTCAGATGGTATGACCTAAGAAATACATTGATAATTATTGTGAAAATGAACTTGAAAAATTAGTTGCATTAAATGAAGTGCAGAATTTGCATTTCCTTTGATGAAATTCAACTGGATTTTGTTTGTGTACAAAATGCATTAAAGTAAACTGCATTCTGTAGTATTACATACTACATTACATACAATTAAACTTTTGACAGAATGATTCAGGTTACACAGGTTTTATTTCCTTTAGTTGCAGCAGGGTGATTTGGAAGCAACATTGTGGAGATATATACACCGCTAGGATATTTCTGTTCGTTCGCTTGCTTCATATGTTTTGATGTATTTTCCCCTTGTTTCAATATATATATATATATATATATATATATATATATTTTTTTTTTTAAAGAGTGTACCCTCACTGACGTTCCCGCCAAATTGTAGATTCATTTTAATATGTGCTCTTTAGAATTCAACATTTGGAGGCTCCCCTACTGTTCGGGGGCCCCCACAGCGTCCACACTGCGGGACCTTTCAATGCCAATGCTTTAGGTTTCTTTCTACGCAAATCCACAGGCCATGTCTTTAAATAGGCATAAAAAATCCCAAAGGTAGAGAACCACTTCTAACAGATAAATATAGGGCTGCTCACATGTGCCACAAATTGATGCATCTACATGCATGCTAAAGCTTTTCATGCTCAGCGTCACAACTGATGACTCATGCTCATGATATATGCCTCTGCACACAGAATAACGTTTAACTGTATAGCATTAACATAGTATGCCACTTTCAAAAGCTTGCATGCCTCATTCTGTTTGTATGATAGCTGGGATCTCAAAACATGAGCATTAAAGATGGAACAACATCAGAAGCACTTTTGTTCAGGGGCTTGGTCCTAAGACATGTAAAGGTCTGATATGGTCGCTCTGGGTTTAATGAGATAGCCTTATCATGGGCATCCCCTATTGAGATCTTTGAAAAGACACAAGATGATTGGATATCATGATAGCAATGATTCCCAGGGCAGCACTGGCAAATACATGTGTGGCCGTTTATCTTATTGCATCTTCAAACAGGGCCAGTGCTCCAGCTGTGACACTAATTATCTGTGTTCACTGATGTTGAAAGGTGAAGAAACACTGGCTACACTTTTAAGTCCTGCATATTGTGGATCGACTCAAGGGTTTGAGAGTCTCGTTTGGTGGTCGTCACAAATTATGCATCTTTGATTTCACCCCCCTACGCTCTTTATTTCTGCCTCATGCATGATAAAAACAAATCACATAGTATCTATATGACAGTGTTGAAGAGAGTGCAGATGCTGCTAACTTTACTTCAGATTCCAGTAGCGTGAAAACATAGGGTTTAGTCTGGAACAAGTTGTGCGAGTGTGTAAAATTCCACTATGGAAGCCTGTTTCTGTAAAATAAATAAATAAATGAAACTGGTAAATATGAGATTAAGAAAATAAACAAAATCATATTATTAGATAGAAATTCCCAATAAATGTTATTTCAGTGTTGTATACACACACACACACACACACACACACACACACACACACACACACACAGGTGCATCTCAAAAAATTAGAATGAAAAGAGGACTTTGGACCACTGGGCAACAGTCCAGTTCTTCTTCTTAGCCCAGGTAAGACGCCTCTGACGACAGCTGTAGCCAAATTCCTCGACACGTCTGTGTGTGGTGCTCTTGATGCCTTGACCACAGCCTCAGTCCATTTCTTGTGAAGTTCACCCAATTTCTTGAATTGATTTTGCTAGATAATCCTTATAAGGCTGCGGTTCTCTCGGTTGGTTGTGCATCTTTTCTTCCACACCTTTTCCTTCCACTCAACTTTCTGTTAACATGTTTGGATACAGCACTCTGTGAACAGCTAGCTTTTTTGACAATGAATGTTTGTTGTTTTCCTGCCTTGTGAAGGGTGTCAATGATTGTCTTCTGGACAACTGTCAGATCAGCAGTCTTCCCCATGATTGTGTAGCATATATATATATATATATATATATATATATATATATATATATATATACATATATATACATATATACACATATATATACATATATATATACACATATATATACCCATATATACACACATATATATACCATATATACACACATATATATACAGAGAGAGAGAGAGAGAGAGATAAACATCAAATTTCGAAATTAATATAGCAGCTACATTTTTATCAATTTATCAGGAAACTCAGGTGTAACTGAATCCATAAAGCATAAAATCAAATTAATTTATATTTTAGGTTACCATGCCTTTTGGACTAATTAAAGTTTAAGCTAAGCTTGCTCAAGGTCATATGAGAATGGCCATTATGGCAATATTTATTGTAACTGATTGAAATGCATCAATTTGATATTATTCACATCATACTGTGAGTTCAAATAATGTATTCAAATAAGCACTCATGCAGTGGGTTTAAAAGGAGAGCAGTACACACAACTTTTCAGAAGTACAACATCTATGATCTGTTTTACAGGAGACAGGCTTTATGGTTATACTGAGATTATGACCAGATTTAGAACAAATTGAAATCAGACACATTTATAAATACAGCTAAATGGCCACTAAGATGTATTTGATTGTTCTAAATGGACTGATCCTCTAAGATGTAACTCAGCAAGACAATAACAGCACAAAACAGTCCACCATTTATGAGGCATGGCAAAGAGTCCATGAAGAGGGTAACAATTTAATTTGATAACTATCGATCCCCCAGTGTTGATAATGCTAAATAATATAATGTTGTAATCAACCCTGGGGAGGATGGCAATTCATTACAAGACCATTAGAACTTCTAACTTCTGTGTTTGTCGGATCTCATTTATTAAGCCTTGTTAAACGTAACTATCTTTATCCTGCTTTTGAAGAAGTCCATCCAAATGTAAAGCTGTGAGAGGAAACTATTTCATTGCTGTACAAGACTATTGACCTAAACTCATGAGCATCTGGGATCTATATTTTGGCCACAGTGGCCATTTTAAAGCACTAAAATGCCAGCAATCAGCAATACGCAAATCAGTGTGTACTTGGAAGGAGAAGTAAAATGTTAAAAGTAACGGGATGTACTAATTAGTGCTACAGTCAAGAAGGATCAGAGACCTTTGCAAGCATGCAGATTCTCAGGACTGACCTGGAATAAAGTGCAACAAGAACCACCTTGAATTCCATGCTGTCATACATGTGAAAGCATGTTCTCTGGAGGTAAGAAATAAGTGCCATAAAAGCAAAGTCCACACTATGACTATAATGATAATGGCATAGCTGAATATCATTGGAATCATGTTTAGATTTTTTTTGTCCATCTTCAAAGAGCTTGAGCACATCAAAAGTGACAGACGACAAAATGGTAGCACGCACTTATAATAAAAACATCAATGTTCTGCATCGATGTGGACTCTAAATAATTACCATTATTGTTATTGTTCTTTGTGTAAATGGGCATTTAGTTGTGAAACTTTATATTCCACAAGATTTAACTTGTTATTTCATTGCCTCTTCAAGGAATTTGTGCGAGGCCAAGTGTGAATGCACCATTGGTTTCCAATCTAGCGGCAAATTCTGAGCACGAATTGACACAAGGAATCCAATAAGCATCTTTAATTTGCACCACAGGATCAGGAACTCAAATTGCCTGTTAGCAGATTGACCACAGCTGTGGGGACCCAAGCACATGGAGGCATGCTTGTTAGGTCACAGAGAGAGAAGCATATAAACATGCATGCCTATGTGCCAACCTCTGCGAGAGTCTCATAGGAATCAATGGGAAGGGAAATCAAATAATGCATCTACACTTTTAGAGATGCAGCTGTGCAAAAGAGCAATTTTTTTTTGTCATGTTGACTCAGAGAGGATATTATTTTTCTTGAAAATGCTAGTCAAAGCAATTTAATTAGATTTTGTTCACAGGGTATAACACCTTCCTAAAAAAATACAAAAATATATAAATAAATAAATACATTTGGTACAACCACAATTCCAAAGAAGTCATGGCATTTTGTATAAATGCAATAAAACCAATAATCTGTGATTTGTTAATTCTCTTTCAATTTTATTTAATTGACAAAAGTACAAATAAAATATTTCTAAAGTTTTCACTGACCACCGTAAATGTATTTTGTAAATAAAAACACATTTTTATGTTGATGGCTGTAACACATTCCACAGAAAATGTGACAGAGGCAACATAAAAGTGAAACGGTTAGAGAATACCCATGCTAAACTGTTTTGAAACAGTTCACAGTAAGCAAGTGAATTGGTAATAGGTGAGGGTGTCATGTTTGGATATAAAAGGAGAATCTCAGTCTTTGCAAGCAAAGCTGGATCATGGCTCATTACTTTGTGACAAATTTCATGAGAGAAGTGTCAAACAAATCAAAATCACATTCCGCAATGCAAAATGGCAAAGAATTTAGGTTTTCACCAGTTGCACTTTATTTTGATAGCCCACTTTAAACATTCTACTAACTGTAAGTATGTTTTCAACTACATGTCAACTAATTATCATTAATTTACAATTAAATGTATACTAACTCTTAGACTGTTAGGTTAGGTTTAGGGTTAGTAGAATAAGTCGACATATACTTGCATAGTCAGTATGTTCTATGTTGTGAAACCATCAAAATAAAGTGTTGGAATATATTAAGCAGACAGTCTACTAAAGGGGTGGTTGACTGATTTTTTTCAAGGCTTGATTGTGTTTATGGGGTGCAGTCTAGCATGTGTTCATGCTTGTTTTTTTTTAAACGCATTATTTTTCACATAATTTACCTTTATTCCACACCTCTCTGTCCCTTCTCTGACAAACGCCTCAATTTATTTCCTGATTTTATGAAGCTCCTCCTTCAGAAAAACGTGATGGGCTGAGATTGGTTAGCTGGCTCAGTGTGTTGTGATTCGCTAAACCGCCTCTACTGCACGTCTGAACGTCTCGCCCCTCACCTCAATGGCATTGTCTATAACGCTTATCAATTTGAGCCCTGATTGAGACCCAGAGGATATTAGTGAAGAGGATCGTGCAGAACCCGTGCAAGCACGGCTCTTAATGATATGTTTGGTTGTTGTTGTCTCATACTTTTATATACGCTGCTATTTGTAAGTGCTACTGCTTCTGTTAGCTTTTAATATACGGTTTTATCCTGATTAAAGCTTTAGTACAGCACAGCAACCACACACGTGTCCATTTATAATGCTTCTCATTGCTGTGTGAAAATAAGTTTATAATTGGAACGGTTTGTTGGAGCTGATCTGACGATCTGAATGAGAGAGAGAGAGAGAGAGAGAGATGCAGAGCAGGGCGACACGAGTAACAGTATTAAGAACCGCTGCTTTAATGATTTTGAAACTTGTGAATCCATTAGAATCGTTAGAAGACAGAATCGCAATTCAAATGAATAGATTTGTACGTGCATCCCTAGTTTTCTCTTCCTCTTCTCTAAAGCAGCACAGCATGGCCTCGCCCTCTTCTTTATATGTTCCTGGGGGCAGGGTTTATCGTATCAGACCCGGGAAGTAACTCATTGTAGTCCCTTACCAGTCGTTTTTGTAGGCATTAAAATTTTAAAAGACGTTTGCATTGAACTTTCAGCGCCGCAACTCTGCAGATATTGTTTATGCTCAAACAGCAACATTACACACTAACTAATGTTAAAAAAGTGAAATCATAATCAACCACCCCTATTCTAATGACTGCTAGTTGACATGTAGTTGCAAAGTTACTTACTGTTAGTAAAATGTCTAAAGTCGACTGTCCAAAATAAAGTGTTACCCTTTCACCAACTTTCACAATGCAACAAAATACAATAGAACCCATTATAATCAGTGATGCTGGATGTGGCACGGC
Organism: Oxygymnocypris stewartii; assembly: GCA_003573665.1. Lineage (NCBI taxonomy): Eukaryota > Metazoa > Chordata > Actinopteri > Cypriniformes > Cyprinidae > Oxygymnocypris > Oxygymnocypris stewartii. The sequence goes on along the minus strand of QVTF01023841.1, from coordinate 18,233 downwards.
ACGGCGCAAACTGCTGACTCGTTCTATATATGTACTGACACGAAGTTCAAGTGATTTGCAATGCTTTGTCACGCTCACTGAAGACACGATGTGACAGCAAAAACATGCCAAGTGTGAAGAAAATAAAAGTCAATAGATGTGTTGGTTCACATTGAATTGCTTTAATTTATTTTAAACACCTGAGGTAAAACACATATAGATGCTTTCAGTATGGCTAAAGATTACACAAAATAATATAAAAACTCACATTAGACACTTTTAACATTGAATAAAGCACATACAGGTGCATCTCAAAAAATTGGAATGACGTGGAAAAGTTCATTTATTTCAGTAATTCAAATCAAATTGTGAAACTCGTGTATTAAATAAATTCAATGCACACAGACTGAAGTAGTTTAAGTCTTTGGTTATTTTAATTGTGATGACTTTGGCTCACATTTAACAAAAACCCACCAATTCACGATCTTAACAAATTAGAATAGTTCATAAGACCAATATAAAAAAAAATTGTGAATTGTTGGTTTTCTGGAAAGTATGTTCATTTACTGTATATGTACTCAATACTTTTGCTTTAATTACTGCCTCAATTCGGCGTGGCATGGAGGTGATCAGTTTGTGGTACTGCTGAGGTGGTATGGAAGCCCAGGTTTCTTTGACAGTGGCCTTCAGCTCATCTGCATTTTTTGGTCTCTTGTTTCTCATTTTCCTCTTGACAATACCCCATATATTCTCTGGGGTTCAGATCTGGTGAGTTTGCTGGCCAGTCAAGCACGCCACCACCATGGTCATTTAAACAACTTTTTGTGTTTTTGGCAGTGTGGGCAGGTGCCAACATTTTTCCACGACATTCTAATTTATTGAGATGCACCTGTAGTCATTACCTGAGATTATCACTGTCATAGTTTGTATGTTGTTTCAGCCGCGACATCGCAGAACATGGAATCCGTATCGCTTGTCACGTGTCACTGTTGCGGGTGGTTAGGATAAAAACTACATGGAAAATATGCTTTTTATCATGTCGTGTCACATTTGGTGTTTCAGTCTAACCCTACCCCCCCCCCCCAAAAAAAAAATAATTATCTAAGAATAAAACTATTATTTCTGACAGATCTAGCAACTGAATCTGCCATTAGGGAAAGTGGAGAGAAGAGATCCAATCTGGAAATGAGCAGACATGGAGATCCAGATGTTTTGTTTGTTCATTTGTTTTTAAAATTCAACAGGCATAGTTATTTAGATTTCTGTATTTACTGTATCTAGACTATTGGGGAAAGAAATCTGAATATTTATCTTGTGACTAGTGACTATATATGTAGATCAGTGGCCCTTGGCTTGGTGCTGTTGGCAGGGTAATTAAGGAACCCTGCTCTAGGAGAAAGCTATACATCGATTCTCTGCAGTGATGCAGACGGGTTCTCTGGGCCAGAGGTCATCTCAGATAGTCAATAAGACAGTGTAAAGTTGTGCTGTACTAAGATGAGTCCTCATTTCAACTTGTTTCTGGGAAAAATGGATTTCCAGTTCTCAGTCTCAAAGACCAAAGGGACCATCCCGATTTCATCAGTGACAGATGCAAAAGCAAACATATGTCATGGTATACGAGTGCATCAGTGCCTCATATAAAAATTCTAAACCTGGCTGCCTCTGTTATAAATCTTATAATGGACCATGTTTGGATCTTTCATCAAGACAATGATCCAAAACAAACATCAAAATCAACACAAAAATGTGTCACTGAGCACAAATGTAAGATTCTGCCACGGCTGTCTCAGTTCCCTGACCTGAACCCTATTGAAAATGAGTGGAGTAAACTGAAGAGAAGAAGCACCGTCATGGAGCTGGTATTCTGAAGGATCTGTAGAGATTCAGGATGAAGGAATCATCTCTGATCTATTATCAGGTGTTCTCTAAACTCATCAGGCATTATAGGAGAAAACTCAGAGTTTTGCTAGATAACCCCTGTTATCTAGGGAAAAGGACGTTACAATAATTAGGTGCCAATAACTGTGGCTAACGTGAACTAGATACAAATATGTATTTCATAATGTGATTTTCCCCGCTTTCCATTGTTTTACTTCAATGAAAGTTTAGAGATTAGTATTTTTTTTTTGAATGAAAGATCAACATGATAAACAATGCAGATTTATTTTCACAGCCACCTTTGCACATATTTACCAAGGGTGCCAATATTAGTGAGCAGCACTGTACATCTTGCACAGTTGAAAACCAAGTGGAAACCACAGTTTTTCTTAATACTGAGCGCACTTTCATTTTCAAAGTCAAATGTTTTGTTTTTTAAACGTGGCTAAAAAAAGAACACGTTTTTTTTTTTTTTAAATGAAGACTGTCTAGACAAGAAGACACACTGGGTCTAACCAGAACAATATAGGGAAGTGCAAGGCCTAGATAAACAACAAGAAGGTTTGAAGTACATCACTTTAGAAATGGGTCACTGGACCTTTTTCGTCTTTTGAGCAGCATTTATAAGCCATCATATGAACAGAACAAGAGTAACACCTGTTAGTAAATATGGCTTTCAATCCCAAACACTGACTGTGTGAATGTAGCCACTTAGAATACCTCCAACTAAACACAATAAGACACCAGTAATTCATAATAAATCAGATCTGCTTCATACTAGCAGGCTCCCTCGAGGCTAATGGGGGGAAAAGCAGTGAACTCAAAATGACACCAGATAATTTTCTTCAATATTTGAACTACTCTTGGAGGCAGATTACCAAAATAATGGAGACAGTTGTACTAACTGAACAGTGATTGACATTTCCAACTGTTTTGCTCCCACCTGCTTCAATTATCACCAAGTTCTCCTGAGAGCGAGTGTCTGCTTAATGACTTGACGGATCTGAGGAAAACAGAATACGAACGTGTGCAATTGGGTAGACAGTACAATGTGATGATTTTTACAATACAAAATTAACTTTGAAACTCACATATGCCAGGCACAGGGGAAGAAAATTTTTAATGAAGTTATTTGGCAATAATATGTATGCGCTCCTGAATTATCATTAAGACATTTTAATAAGATGGGATATGTAGACAGTGCAGAGTAAATATACAGTACTGTTAAAAAGTTTGGGGTTAGTAAAACTTTTAATGTTTTTGAACGAAGTGTCTTAAGCTAACATAGGTTGCATTTAATCATCAGAAACAGTAAAAAAAAAGTAATATTGTGAAATATGAGTACTATTTTCTATTTGAATATTTTCAATTTTAATTTATTTATGTGATCTTCTGTGTCACATTATCCTCCATAAATCATTAAATATACTGATTTTCTGCTCAGGAAATATTTCTTATTATCAGTGTTAAATTGTTACAACATTTTTAGTTTATGATATTTGATGAATATGAAGTTTAAAACAACAACAAATATTTGAAATATAAATCTTGTATCAGAAACATACAAATCTGTTGTAACATAAATCCACTGTCCACTTAAATAAATAAGTATTATTTAAATCAATCCATCAATCAATCAATCTTACAGTTGAGACAATTTTTAGTGGTAGTTTAGGTAATACATTTTTGGAGCATTTGTAACTTACTGCAAATAGCATTATTAACTTATTTAGGAGTATAGTGACAATAGTTTTGGAGTAATTGCACACAAATAATGCACTTTGTTCATAGTTTTATAATACATTTCCTCTATTTTTATCTAGTCAGTTATAATGCCATCACTGTCAATTGGGATCCTCATGCCAGATAAATACTGAAAAATAAACTACGTCATCTGAAAGTGTTATATATAAAGAGAGAGTATATGTGTGTTTTTTTGTAAGATATGTAGTTATTTTTTTTTACCTGTAAAAGACAAATGCCATGTAAACCCGAGCAGTTCAGCTATCTCTGTACGTATCTAACAAAGCATGACATGCAAACACAAGCTCCACCAGGTCATGCTTTGAATAACACCCGCACAGTGTGTGCCATATTGTTCTGCCCTGTTCGGTGCTATACATTTCCACACTGCATTAAACTACACAACCTAAAGCGCTGTGGACTTCAGGCAAATAATGAGGTCTTCTTTCGCATAATAACTTCAGTGGGCCTGCAGAAATACCAAAGGCTGCCCCAATCTTGACATGTATTAGATCGCCTTGCTGAACAATTGCTTCTGAGGTAGAAAAGTCTGCTTTTTGCTTCTGAAAATGACTTATCAGTATAAATATTTGATTCAAAGCCAGGCTTAACTTCACACACAAGACAAAGTGTGGCAGGAGAAAGAGATATGTGGTTTCGCTATGCAAGGTAAGCTAGTGAACTGTACTGTATAAACCAGAGCAGTATGAACAAAGGCTGCTGAATAGACAGTGTACTGAATGTTACGCCCTGCTGATAATTTTATGAATATGGACTCAGTACCATAACTGAATACTTAATGGTCAGTTAAGTCCTTTTCACAGACTTGAATCAGAAACACGTCACTTTGACCTTCATATGAAAAGAGATGCTACATGGCATGTAGCCTACATGCTAGCACAAACGTGCAGCATCTAAACAAAAAAAAAATACTTTTTCACCTAAAATATTTACTTGAACAACTTTGGGCTTTCAGATCATATTTCAAATAATTGAATATTGTGCTAGCATGTAGGCTACATGCCATGTAGCATATATATATATATATATATATTAGTGGTGGGCCGTTATCGGCGTTAACGTGCTGCGTTAACGCGAGACTCTTATCGGGCGATAAAAAAAATATCGCCGTTAATCTATTCTCAAAGTTGGGTTGGGAGCTGGGTCTATACTACGCAAGCTATGATGACTTTCACCCTGATATTTTAGCGCGGATGTATACCTAGCCGAATTGCACTGTAGGGGGCGAGAACGAGTCTTCGAACTAGAGGCTCGCAGTCCGTGATGGACAGATTGTTAATGGCTGGTCTATGTGGTAATACAATCGGGCAGGACATCCAAACGCTCACCTATCATTCATCAACCTCAAATATGGCTTTTCATCTGAAAGATGTATGTAGTAGCAACTTTACATGGCCGCTCAATATGATGTTAACCTAGAGAAATGTGCGCTATTGAAGTGTTTGTGTGGAAGCGCGTTTGCTGCAGGACAGGCTCCGGTGCGCTCACTTGCTCTTAAAATCTCCGTCATTCTTGGTCATACAGATAAAAGTAGCCTAATACATCTTTCGAATCTGTAAAGACTCTACGTTTATTTGTGTGCACTCAGAATAACAACGAAACGTTGCGCTTTTAAGCAAACAGGATGCGCTTTAGGTCTCATGTGAACTTGAGCTAGAAACTCCATCTTTGAAAAATATATCTATAGAGAGTGAAATGTCTAAAAAATAAAAATAGAAGACGTGTGTGTTAGCATGGATGATTTACATGAAATTGAATCTGTGCAACACTGTGCATAAGATGGCTTTCAGTTCAATATAATAACAAAAAACTACATTTTGGGTTTTTATTCAACTAATAAGGTGGGCACGCTGTGATCCGTACTATATTTTTACTGTAATTGACAGTTATCAAAAAAAAACTAAAAAACAACAACAACACAGGAGTGGGAGGGAATGGGAGTCATTCTTCCGGGAGTGGAACGGGACGGGATTTTCCCCCAGTTTTTCCGTGGGATTGGGACGGGAAGAGATTAAAGTTTGTGATGCATTTTGGAAACAGGAGATGAGCCCCTGGTCTAATGCGCCACCTGGCTTGAGAAACCCGTTTTCAAAGACTTACTTTTAGTCATTATTTGGGTAGCACACATATTCTGAATGCCTTCGGCAGAATTCAAATGAGCCATTTTAATCTAGATTAATTCCAAAATTAATCTAGATTAATCTAGATTAAAAAAATTAATCTATGCCCACCACTAATATATATATATGCCACACCTGTGAGGTGGATGGATTAACTAACACAGATTTGTGAACAATATTTGAGAGAAATAGGCCTTTTTATGTACATAGATAAGGTATTAGATCTTTGAGTTCAGTTCATGAAAAATGTGGGCAAAAAACAAAAGTGTTGCACTTTATAATTTTGGTCAGTTTTATAAATTTGGTTAATATTATTGTTTATATTGAATTTATTTGAAGTATTATTTTATTTATTATTGTTGAATTAAGTATTGCTTTGTATGGCTGTATTGTGTCTTGTGTGTACAAGTCCTCTATAGGAGGTGGGGACTAGATGGCACTATCGGCATATATTGGCGTTATGTCGGAGAGCAAGGTGGAAGCGTCGTGAGCGGATAATGTCTTTGACCGCGCTCACAGGAGGGGCGGTGCACCTGTGCACCCAAGAAATAGTAAAGCCAAGCCCAACCATTGGGTTTATGTTGTTTATGGACTGCATTGATTTGCATTTGTTAAGCTTCGAAAGCAAAATAAATACAAAAAGATGCACTTTCGGCAACTTTGTGGATTCTTTGGAAAAGAGGAAGCACGTGTCAAACAATGGCGCACGTCAAACAGATGTTCAATGGCGTTTCCCAGGTTTTAAACTAAAGGGAGTTTTTGCTGCTACAGTCAGTGTGTATATATATATATAATTTATAATTTATACAGTGTCCTTGTCTAATATTGGCACCCTTGATAAATATGAGCAAAAGGCGGCTGTGAAAATACATCTGCATTGTTTATCCTTTTGATCTTTCACTCAAAAAATTCTAACCTATCATTGAAATGAAACAATTGAAAATGGGGAGAAAATATCATGATGAAATAAATGTTTTTTTCTCTGGTTAATGTTGCTCGCTCAACCCAAAATGCGCTTTGGTAATTTGCTTTTTCAAGTATCTGTTGGATAAGCAATAGTTTGTCTAATGTTTCTAAAAGTAAATTCTAAAATCCTGTAAAGATTGACAGATATTTTAATAGATCGCATTTGCCCGCAGTTTTGGTCTTTTAGAAAGTGTTTCTTTTATTAACGCTACTAAATAATTATTTAGGTGTATTTCATCTTGCGTGTGCTTTTCATGGGCCTGATAAGCAAGGTTTATTTTGTGAAATTCTATGTGAATTTATATAATCTTGTGTGCATGTTTTTAATATTATGTTGCACAATAACTGAAGCTGTGTTTTCATTGAAATAAAGTAGGCCTAATGAAAATATAGGCTACTTTTTGAGTCATTTTAGGAAGGTTTGCCAAGTGGCTTAAAAAACAAGACACATTTTTTAATTAATAATTTATATTTAATACATTTAAAATAATAAAATTAATTTGAAAAAGTGCAAGCTGAACATCACCCTGCAACATAACCATTATGAATTTCATTATAAACGGGGAAGAAAACCACAATTAGGCCTACCAGAGAAATTTTATGTCAGAGCGTGATCTGAGATTTGGTTTACCGGAGCGGAACATTAGCGGAGCGTTTTTGTTTGGCCGTGCGCGACAGAGCGGAGTGCATGCCCACAAAGCGGAATTTTGAGCGCTTCGCACACATGCTCTAGTCATAATCCACGGTCAGGTGGAGAGTTTGAGTGGCCAAAGACTCTCCAAGGATCACAGCTGGAGAATTGTAGAGATTGGATACGTCTTGGGGTCAGAAACATAAACAGATATATATATATATATATCAATCATACCCTTCATCCCCTCATGTTGTTCAGGAGGGTTTCAAGGAAAATTATCCTCACTCATCCAAAAACAAACTCCAGCATATTCAGTTGTCAGACATGACTGGAACTTCAAATGACACTGGCTTCTATGGTCAGATGAAACTTAAAAAAATAGCTTTTTGGCAGCAAACCCACCAGATGAGTTTAGTACAAATAGGGATAAAAAAGTACCCCATGTCAAGGGGTAAATATACTGCTGGATCTTTAAGGTTGTGGGCTTGTTTTTTTGCCAGAGGTCCAGAACATCTTTTTCAGATGCATGGCATCATGGATTCTATCAAATCCCAACAGGCAAAAAATTTAAACATGACTGCCTCTATTAGATATATTATAATGGGCTGTGTTTGGATCTCCAACCAGGACAACAATCCAAAATAAACATCAAAATAACACAACAATTGGTCACTAAGCTCTTGTCATGTGTTTTACTAAGCTCTACTCTTGTCATGCGTTCTCCAAACTCTTCAGGCATTATAGGAGAAAACTCAGAGCTGTTACCCTGGGAAAAGGATGTTGCAAAAATTGGGTGCCAATAATTGTGGTCAACATGAACTAGAGAAAGCATTTATTTCACAATGAGATCCCCCCCCCTCTCACTTTCAATTGTTTTACTTCAATGATAGGTAGGATTTTTTTATTTTTTTTTATTAAAGATAAGAAGTATAAACCATGCAGATTTTTTTTTTACCATATTTACATATTTACCAAGGTTGCCAATATTAGTGGAGGGCACTGTATACATATAAACAACCCGCTTCCCGGAAATGTTGGGACATTTTTTAAAACTAAAATACTTTCAAATAACATGAGCTGAAAATGTATCCACAATACAACACAATAGAAAAAACTGAGAAATTTTACATTTAAATGCACAAAATGAGCTCATTTCAAATTTGATGCGCCCCCATACCATCAGTGATGGTGGCTTTTGAACTGAACACTGATAACACGCTGGAAGCTCTCCCTCCTCTTTAGCCCGGAGGACATGGCGTCCGTGATTTCCAACAAGAATATCAAATTTGGACTCATCTGACCATAGAACACTTTTCCACTTTGAAAGAGTTTATTTTAAATGAGCCTTGGCACAAAGGACACAACGGCACTTCTGAACCATGATTAGATATGGCTAACCTGATGTCAATCAACTTAATTAGTTGCTAGATGTTCTCCCAGCTGAATCTTTTCAAAATGTCTTGCTTTTTCAGACCTTTGTTGCCCCCAGGCCAACTTTTTGGAGACCTGTAGCAGGCATTAATTTGAAATGAGCTCATTTAGTGGATAAAAGTGTAAAATGTATCCGTTTAAACATTTGTTATATTATCTATGTTCTATTGTGAATAAAATATTGGCTCATGTGATTTAAAAAGTCTTGGAGTTTTCATCAAAAAAATGTCCCAACATATCCGGAATTCTGGAAAATATCTGTCATGATAACTCTCAGAAGGATTGGCATGGTAAAATACATGACAATATTAATGTATTTGGTCTTGGCGGAATAGATCTGCTACATTGCTAAGCTGCTGCTGCTGCAGTGTCAGAGCAAGTACAGAGACTTGCTACTGCCAATACATCCACAACATGCTGCTGTGAGCATGTTAGAAATACTGTTGCTGCAAATATATAACATAAAATAAATAACCCCCTATAGCATACATGAATCACCTCATAGCAGATCTATACAGGTGGAGCTGGGGAAGGTGGAGGGTTTCCGAAGCACGCTGCGGACTGCTACAACAACACTAGTTATATATTTGAATGTTGAGTAGAGAGCTCATTGGCTACCAATATAAGAGAACCAATCAGCTGGGCCATGTGATAATGATGTCAATAGGTCAGATTGAGTTAGACCTATCAGACTGCGCCATCTAGAGTTCCATGCCAGAACTCTGTATATATATATATATTAGAAAGGGCTTATTTTTTATTTTTTTTATTTCATTTGTATTTACATTTTTATGTAGATTTATTCATTAGCTCACATACCCCTGAATTACAGATTAGCATGTAAAATCATCATTAATAAATAAATAATAACAATAATGAAATGATTATATGATATCATGAATACAATTAAATTATGAGGAATTTAATAAAGTTTAACAAAGTTTCTTATTGCTTGGACCTGTCATTGTGAAAACTAACATTGGACATATCATGGGGCTTGCCCAGTAATCACTAGCTCTGCTTCGAAAGGTCAGCGGGAAACAAGGTCAAAGTTGAAATTGTTTGAACTTTGAGCACCGTGTTACAATGCTTGACCAGCGCACGACACATCACTGGGAGTAATTTGCAGCTGACGCTTCACTCTACAGGGTTCAATGCATTGGGGAACGACGTGAGTCATGTAAAAGAGTGAGTTTCACTTTATAACCCTATTATTGTGAGTTTTGTTAGTTTTACAATACTGTATTGTATCTCTGGTGTACTGAGTTAATCTGTAATACAGAATACAATAATAGTTTTCCCAGATAGCTGCACTTTAAACACTGCTGTTATTGATTTGTAGTGCTTACATAATGCACACTCACGGTATAATGGTTTTTGTCTTGTAGTGGATATGCAGATTTAATAAACATTTCCACCTATCTTGATATTTCCAGGGATATTTTTGTTAACTAAAACTAATAAAAGATGAAAAATAATTGAGAATTAGAAATGTAGCCTTGGCAGCCAAGTGAAATAAGTTGAAGCACTAAAATGACTTAATGGAAAATAACACTGAAAAAAAAGTGATATAAAAAGGACAGAGGCATATAATAAAATTACTGAAAATGTAACTAAAATGAAAATATAAAAACACAAGTTACTTTAAAAGATTACTAAAAACTATCATAGTATATAAATAATGCTACTATAACACTGGCTATTTCAAAATATTGTGTGGTTTTGTTGGAGCTGTGGTGCTGCGGTTTCTTCTTTAGAGATGTTAGGTAGGATGTTCACAATATCAAGTTTCAATTCCTGCACCAAAACACATCAAACTTAACTATGCTAATATGCAGAATTGTATATGCACACATCCAAATTGCACAAATATTTGTGAGCTATTGTCGAGGGGCAAATAATGTCTGTCACACATACACACAAATCTCATGTATTGATCCAGAAGACACTTTTCTGTAAACTGTATGCGCTTTATTTATTTATTTATTTTTTTTTGGGGGGGGGGGGTGGCAGTGTTTGACAACCCCTGGCCACCATTTGGAAAAGAGCAGTATAAACATTCTGCTAAACATCTCTATTTTTTCTCGAAAGAAAAATACAGGTTTAGAATGACACGACGGCGAGTACAGTAAATTATTAGCACACCTCTAACATTAGTAAATAAGTGTTTTAATCTGGAGCCCTGGGAAAATCTGTCTGTGCAGTGAAAATTGCATTAATTGTGTAGTTCTGTTTGGAGCCACTGTGGTGCGGAAATGGCAAGCTTTGTCAAAGTAGGATTTCTGCAAGCAAACAATGCATATGCGCTGTATAATTTATATTTTGATGCCCTAAACCATTAAACTCTGCAGTCGCATAAACATTAACCCAAATGGATTATAAATCAGATTTGATATTATGTGATGTACCCATCTGCCACACCAGAGCCAAAGTTAGTAATCTGAACGATGAACCCGCAGTACGGCGAGTGACTGTCAGCTCTATCAGTCGCGCTGCCTCTCCAACTCATTTGCTTAAATGAAATCACATTTGCTGGGTGGAAATAAATTATGCTGCCACCTTTCAGTCCATGTACCATTTCTCTGCATGCACACCAAACTGAAATGTGTACCGCTAATTGTTGCACTTGAAATCACTCTATACTGGGAATGCTCAGCTGTCTGACTCAGCTGCCGTAACATTCATGTCTCTCCTTCATCTCGTCTCTCTCGCTCTCTCTGTGTTTCTTTTTTTTCCAAAATAGCAGATTCTAAGTCTGGCACTGCAGTAATACAAAGCCGACAGTCCAAGATTGAACCAGAATAAACCAGAGTGAACCAGAAAGTGGCGATTACATTTATGAGATTTCAGAAGTTCAGCTGGATGGAAAACTGTCATGCAGCACAAATTATTACTAATATAACTTCAAAAGAGACATTCCTATAGATAGGTCATAACACTTATTTGACTTTCATTTCAATACATCAGATCTAAGGCCATTATCGCTGATACTGATGCCTCTGTTAAATGGATTTCTGAGAATGCAATAATCCAAAATAATTAAATCTGTGTAATTATAGCCATTTAACATTTTAAAACCAACATTTCTGATTTATCCTATTAAACAAATAATACAATTAGTTAAAAAATGTCTCTTTGCTTAATTTGTCACGTTCATGTTGGTTGTTACATTAATAAAAGTGCTCAAATAAAGAGCCTAATGCTACTACTACTAATTATTATCATTATTATTATTAGTAGTAGTATATTATTATTATTATCAAAGAAGATGCAAATGCTTATAAAACTGTTAATACCCAAATACTTTAATGTTTACCCACCAAAGAATCACTCAATTTCTCAACATCACTCAACATCTACATAAATCATCTGAAAATAAGACAAAACCAAATGATTGTTGTGAATATCTAAGCGAAAGCCTACATATTCATACGATCATAAATCAGTGCATCAGATATTATGGCTAAAGCAAGACTAAGTAGTCTAAACTGAACAGTGTACTGTTTTTGATATGGTAAATCCTGGTGTAGATGCATGCAAAGTGAACGTTAACCAATGCAAATGGGAATACATCACTGTTTTGATGTATTTACTTGATTTCTAACTGAAATAAACTCTTCACTGGTATCCTTGAGTGAACCCCAAGTGTTATTTGTGTCCTTGGTTTATAACCTTGCATAACTAACTTCTATCAAAGATGTCCTTCCCCAGGACAATTAAAAGCTGAGTTTTAAACAAAATGAAAATGCTTCAAGGAGACGATAATGCACAGGGATTACAAATGCAATTTCCATTTCAGAGGTGGCAACTTCAATGGCATGTGCTCAATTTACAATTTTAACTTTGTTGTGCACATGACAAATGTGTATGTCCTTCACTTTGATATCATTAACATCAAGGGGTCAAGGTTTGGCTGCTTAGCATGGCCCCATTATCCACTGCTGGTTGATGCCGTAACTGCACCATCTGACAGCAAAGAACTACCAGACAGCTCTCACCCCAGGTACTGTAGACCTTTTATGTGAAATCTAAAAGTAATTAAAACAACAATAATAACAATAATAATGTTTAAACTATAAATTGCATGGATTGTTTCATTGGATTATCATTTATAGATTTATGTTCTATTATATTAGATATTGTAATTAAATATTCATAAGCATATGCATTATTATACTAACAGAAGACAACTGCTCTTAATGTCTTCATGACTCATTAAATATGCATACATGCTAATTTGTGTGAGAAAAAAAATTGCACTTAAAAGTCAATGGTGTTGTTGTTCCACAACACGAGTAATTTCAAAAATATATTAACTTATTCTGATTACATTCAGATCATTCTCACAGAAACACAGAACGTTTTTCAAAGTTTGATACTGGGTGATTGCTTCCGTTGTAGTCTTTAGTTATAGTAATTAGCAATAAATGACAAAATTATTCAAATCAGCACACAGATATAAACATACAAGTCATTCATCAAAATATGTCAGTCGTAATACGAACAACAACAACTGCAAAAAAAATATTATGGAAGGGAAAGTTATGATGATTGATTAATCTGTCCACTGAAAACCACAGTCTTTGACAAATCTTGAGATCTCCAAATGTTTTTTAGCAGGTTTTTAAGGTGAGATATTGTGACAGGAACAATATAACTTGTAAATAAATAAATCAGAGCATGCATGCAACGGGTGGGATCTTTTGAAGGCAGTAAGTAATGACCTAGCAATGTCTCACAACCCCTAAGCAACTGCCTAGCAACAGTTCCCAGTGTAATCTTAGAACCAGAACCAAACTCCAATACTGTGGTGGCGAGTTTTGCCACCACTCACATTTACTTTAGAAAGTGCACATGTAATTATTTTGCAATTCTGTTTTGTACCGTTGGTGGTGTAGAAATCCTTTAAGATTATCTTTGGGGCATGATGGGAAGTGTGATATTGTTCTGTCAGGCTGTCAGTTCTGTTGGTGGCTGGATGTTGAAATGAAACATATGAATCAAAGCAGTCTGGGGCACAGGAAGACGGATGACCTTCACTGAAGGTGCTTTTCATCACCTCTCCTACAGTGACCTGGATGGAAAAGGTCAACCTAATTAAGAGTAAATGTACACCTTCCATGGTCTCGTCCAAGAATAATGAAGAAACTGAGCTTGTTCATAGAGCTTAAGTTGAGGAGACATAAACTGTTATGAAAGCCAGTGAGCTGCCTTTTAAGGCAGATTAAATGCATGCACACTGCTAAAGACTAGACCAAATTCCAAGGTAGCATGACTTTCAGTGCTGTTATTGTTAACTAAAGATAAAGCTGAAAAAACAATATCAATCAATCAAATAAATACTTATTTAAATATATTAAAAATATATAAAAAAAGAAAATTAGAAATGTTGTCTTGGCAACTAACTGAAATAATAATTACAAAAAACCCACAAATTAAATAATGTACTATGTACTATGTACTATGTACAGAAATAGAAATATAGGAAAAAAATGTATTTAGATTATAAATTATAAATATATATGTAATTTTAAAGTGTACACATTTTGAAGTCTATAAATAAATGTCACTATAATGTGTTTATGCTTCAGTTACTATGTGTCAGTAATTATTGACAGTGAATCTGGATGAGAAACTGAATAGCTCTAAGTGTAACCTTTCATTAGAGCCCAAAATGATGACTACATTAAAGCATTCAAGAATTACAGCATTGTATGTGTCGTTGGTTACAAAGGGTCGTTTGGAGTCTCCTAAGTGTAATTTTTTTGATAAACGTGTAAAACACTAATTTTCTAATATATTGTTTATCAAATGGTAAATTTGGCTTGGTAAGGCTTCATTCTGTGATCCCAATGTATTTTCCAGTTCATACCTCCCAGCTATAGTCATCTGCAGGCTTCTATTTACATTTACTATTCTATTATTTTTTTCTTTGTTTAGTGTATTCAAAGTGCTTTTACTCAATATCTTACAGACTTACAGTGATTTTGACTGTTGAGAAACAAACCTCAGAGTGTCACCTTTCAAAGGAGACCAACACCATGCATATCATCCAAATGGCCCAAGAACAGCATGCAATTTACTTTGGGTATGCCTTTTAGGCACATTTTACAGGAATCGTAAAGGGTTCAAAGTAATTATGTGTCCATGTGGCAGTCATGAGGAGCACTAATGTGTGTGAAGTTGGCCTATAAAGAGTGTTCAAAATAAGTGACTTAAAGGGGTCATCGGATGCAAAATTCACTTTATATATATACATATAATTATTATTATAATTTTTTTAATCCTTATTTTAAAACCCCCTTTCTCAAATCAGGCTGTTCTGAGATTCCTGTCAGAATGACATAGTTCTGTACAGGCCCCTCCCACGATAGTTGATTGACAAGGCCGTCTTACCTTAGACCCGCCCTGAGAGAGCTGAAAGCTGTCCTCCATTTTGTCGATTCCGGTACAGGGAAGACTAGATGTTTCCGATTGAGCGATTAAGGTATTCTGTTGTTGGATGTAATAATGAATATAGCAGTCGTCAATTACTCCTGACATCTGAGCCGATGAAGACGCAGAGGATTATCGTTACTTTCGCTTTGAAGTGAATGCGCCGATCCTCGATCGACATAAATGCGTCTTTGTTCACGCAAATCATTCGTGATCCAGCTTCATCTACAGAAGAAGTGAGTATAAGGGTTGTTTATGAATCTTTGCAAATCGACTTTCCTAATAATGTACTAGTTAGCCAGTATCGCGGCTAAAGTAAACAGTACTGCTCGTCACCCCATGAATGAGAGGGGCGGGGTCAGTAGAACTAATTTGCATTTAAATTAACATGGACTAAAACACAGCTTGCTGAAAACAGTGCTGATTTTGACAGGGTAAAAAAGGTGTTTTTTACACTACCATTGATACATTTTAACCAAAGTATGTTATAGACTTTTAATTAAGACCCTAAAGAATCATATCAACTTGTGCATAATGGTCATCCGATGACCCCCTTTAATAGATTCCATCTCAATTGTAATGCTGCCTTAGAAATCAGCCGCTTATGTGCAGACAGTAAGGCAGCTCACTGGGATGTGAAATGGAGTTGTAGTAAGTCAAATGAGTTGCCTTATCATCCACAAAATAATAATTGAACAACCATTCAGAAAACTCTTAACAGCCCCCTGGCAACACATTTGCATCAGTCTAGCAACACCAATTGTGGCAGGAAGTGTTACATTTTCTTCCAGTCCTAACCATTTCCTAATATTTCTGTCCCTTCATGGATAAAAAGACAAGCTGAAATGAACAAACATAGCATTTGTGAATGAATGGAGCTGCCAGCCATATTTGAAGAGCAAACCTCCTAAGAGTCAACATCATCTCACTGATTTATCACAGAGACTTTAACAGGATGTAGTTTATTAGACAGCCTGCTAAAAACTTGATTAAAGAGAGACTCTTATAACCTTTCTCAAGTCAGCTATGCAAAAGCCGCTCGGTGGCAGAGCACAGCGATCTTGGCTTCCCTGAGACTCAAGCACCCACTGGCCAGCTGTTCACATGCCTGCCAAGAATTCTGTTCTTCTCAACATCTGTCTGGTGAATTAAGTAGCACCATGATAGCTGAAGACAATGTTTGTTATCTGTGTTATCCAAGGACGAGCAGCTGGCCGCGGTAAAGCACCATATCTTAAAGCGTAGATATAATTATTGATGTTGCGTTGTTGACAAAGTCTATCAGCAACTTTGGTCAATCTCCACCAGCTGTCGTTGTAGTATAATGCTAATGAAAAGTGTCAGTAGTATTGTTCGAGGAGAATTAAATTATGTGAGCGTGTGCATGCTGCATACCGACCGTGCACCATAGAAAAATCTATAGAAAAACTGAAAATGCACTGGCGAAGTTTACAGAAGTTTCTTTAACCCTAAAACGCAATGTAAGGGATAATTAAAATTTACTGGACTACAATACTATGTGAGTAGCATGAATGTTCATGTTTGTGTTTATGTGTGGTTAGTAAAAAACAAAAGAGTCACTGAAATAAGGCCATAAAACACACAGGCCTACAACATATTTGTTCACAAGACTTTGGAGAACTGTATGTGGTAGACTCGTTTTTGATACAAAATGGTGTAAAAAATAATCCTGTTTACTCGTTCACAGAAAACAATATATTGATTTAGTTTTTGTAAAACTTGCTAGAAAGGTACGTGTATGCGAGGGAGTGACAATGGCCATGAGTAGGTTATTTAGTGATTCACACCTGAGAGACAAAGGGTCTCCCATAATGGGCCATCAATATGAAAGTGACTGAGGCAGATAAGAAAGAGTGTGGGGAGAGTAAATTAATGTGGGTTTCTGATTATTTGTATATAATTTTGTTTATAATTTGTATTTTATTTACAACACAGTATAATGAAAATATACGAAGTGAAGGTCAAGGGCACATGATTGAACATACTGATCTGAACACTGATACTTGAACAGTAGCACTCCTTTGTGCCAAACATTCATTCATACTATTAACACTCACTCTACTTTTATATATTTACTTTTATATAGTATAACATAAAACATTAAACAAACATACTGGCTTTGTGAGGCATTTAGACAATGAAATTTCACATATTTCAAAATGTTTCACTTGATTTCATACCTGTAGTCAGGAATTATAGTTTGGGAAAACTCTAACTAATAACATGTGTACAAGTTATGTCACAACAACACAATAACAACAGATGCAAGTAATCGTAGGCTACTCATGAGGATCATATCCTCCACCAGATCAATGCATAGCGTTGTGTTCATCTTCTGAGATCGGATGTAAATTCTGGGTTATTCCTCTCAGCGCGTCTTCTTCCAGAAACAAACAGTAGCAGGGATGAACTTCCCGTTTGTTTACGTAGGTGATGGCCGTCCATGTGTCTCACGTGGATGTTTAGAATTTAAAAAGCGTAATCGGCTCGTGGGCGTGATTGCATTAGACATAATGAGTTTACACAGGAAAAACTGGACATTGCGTTGATTTCAAGTATATTACTTAATCACATATTATTTGTTTTGGATGGGACTTGCTTAATTTAAAAGAAGACATGTCAAGCTTTATATATCTATATTCCTCATGTCTCTGAGGCAAGTATTCGCTGATATTCAGGTTGTTTTATTTACGTGTCGGAAGAAAGGTGACCAGAGAACGAGATGGCAGAGAGTGCACCCTGAATATATTCTTTATTTTACCAAAGCATTTTTTTCTGTTATTATGACTATACACAAATACAAATATACCCTTTTCCATTTCAAACGATACCTTATTCCTATCTGTAAGATAAAAATTTAGTAAAAGAGTATTTTTAGTTATTTTCAGGATCATCAAGAAAACACGAGAGCCAGAGGCTTAAAAACTATTCTGAGAAGCATCACGGCCATTTGGGGAAATTATCATATATTAAATTACAGTAAAGCAGCAATTCTTGTCTTT
>QVTF01023840.1:0-49053 GCA_003573665.1 Oxygymnocypris stewartii | reverse complement strand
TATTTATTAGACATTATGAATGACATTGATAAAAGTTAATTTTGAACTGCATCTCAACTCCCCAGACAGCACAAGTACATCTGTAAGACGTCTGCTAAAGATCTGGGAAACATCTGCTGTGTAATCTGATAAACGTCTCAGAAGCAGTTTTACATGCATTTAATAAATCTCTATTTGACATCTGACTGGAAACATATTAGAGACGTATTGCAGATGAGCAAACACTCTTAAAAATACCTCTTGAATATGTAAATGTAGACATCTCTGAGATGTACATGTGTGATTAGGGTGAGTGCTTTACTGTCAGGTGCTGGTGCCACCTTCTGTAGAACTTAACGGCACTGGTGCTGGTGTCCTTAAATGCTAGTCTGGAGCCCTACAATGGGTCTCAAAGTCAGAAAAGTCATAACAATATTAGAAGAATGTTGTCTGTGGGTTTGAGAAGCACTGCACTAGAGCATCCCTTCATTCAGACACAGTGGAAGATCTGATATGAATCAGTGTAGAGGGTCAAGTCTGGAAGATGTTGATGCTAGAGAGAGTGTGGTCAGCTGGTTTAGCCAAGGACAAAGATCAAGAAGGATAAACTACAGGAGTTGGCCATCCGAGGGGCATGTGACTGCAATGGAGGATAGTCCATAAGACATTGAGCCACGAGATGTTCAGTTTTACAGCCTTAAAACACTTAATTTAGATGTTCTTTTTATTAAATTTATCTTGAGATGTTTTTAAGTTTAAATATTAGCTCAGTGAAGCACTTTAAGCACCATCACTTTTTCAGTAAGTTACCTTTCTTGTAGAACTGTGCTTCAAATACAGAACGTTATGTTGACCAGATTGTTAGTTAATCGTTTACTAGTCAATATTGCCTTTATGAAAATTTGGGTGCACCTAACTTTTGTGCTGGTGCACCTAAGAAAAAAAGTTAGGCGCACCAGTGCAACCAGTGCAAAAAGTTAGTCTAGAGCCCTGGACTAGGTCACTAGGGTTCGGGTGGGATATGCTAAATACACGAGTATGCTTGTCGTAGTACATACTTCCCCCGAGTGGTTTTTGATTCCAGTGATGCCTAGATTCAGACCCAGCTTGTTGAGATCGTTGCTCCCGCAGGCTAAGACCTTTCCAAACTCGGTGAGGAAGAAGGTGCTGTCACTGCCGCAGTACACCGAGTCAATGACGGCACCCTTAGGAACCTCCACCTGCAGAAGAGAACGAGACACACACACACACACACACACACACACACACACACACACACACACACACACACACACACACAGTGACAGACACACACACACACACACACACACACAGTGACAGACACACACACACAGACACACACACACACACACACACACACACACACACACACACACACACAGAGACAGACACACACAGACACAGACAGACAGACACAGACACACACAGAGACACACACTCATACACAGAGAGAGACAGAGACACACAGAGACACACACATACACAAAGAGAGACAGACACGCGCACACACACACACACACACACACACACACACACACACACACACACACACACAGAGATACACATACACAGAGAGAGACAGACAAACACGCACACACACACACACACAAAATACACACACAAATACACACAAATACACACACACACACACGCAAAGAGACAGACAGACACACACACACACACGCACGCACACAGAGAACACGCACACAGAGACACACACAACACACACAAACGCACACAGAGACAGATAGAGACAGACACACACACACACACACACACACACGCACGCACGCACGCACACAGAGACAGACAGACACACACACACACAAACACACACTCTATTAGAGAGCTCTCTGGGACCACTGATCATGTAGTCATAAAAGTACAGCTGCATCTGCATAAAATCTTTTTTAGTTTGAGTCAGTTTGAGCAAAATCATAATTTAATTAAAACAATGTATATCAACAAGCACATAACTCATGTTATTTTAATAAAAGTAGTTTGTCTTTAAAACATGAAAATGAATCACCCACATGCATTATACTTCTATGGACTATAAAATCATGACTAAGATTTTTGAAAGAAGTCTCTTCTGCTCACAAAAGCTGCTTTTATTTGATCAATAATACAGAAATATTGTGAAATATTATTATTATTTAAATCAGCTGCTTTCTATATGAATATGTGTTAAACTGTAATTTATTTCTGTGATCAAATCTGTATTTTCAGCAGTCTTCAGTGTCACATGATCTTCAGAAATCATAATAATATGCTGATTTGCTCAAAACATATTTCTGATTAATTAACATTAACTAATTAAATGTACAAATTGTATTCAAGGACGCATTAAACTGATCAAAGTGACATTTATAATGTTACAGTAGATTTCTATTTCAAATAAATTGCTGTTCTTTTGAACCTTCTATTTATCAAAGAATCTTTCAGAAACATAACAAATCTTAATAATTCCAGATTTTTGACCAGTAGTGTATAATTTATATGCAGTAATTTGTCAAAATGTTACCAATTTTAATAACTTTTTTGTCAAAATGTTACCAATTTTAATAACTTTTTTTTCTTAACCAGTATATTTTTAATGGTCCTGCCTGTGACAAATTAGTGACTACATTAGTTAAAAAACATTGAAAAACACATTGCGCATTTATTAATAATTTATAAAATCAAAAGTTGTTTCTGTTAATATTATGTACTGAACACAGCG
Source organism: Oxygymnocypris stewartii (assembly GCA_003573665.1). Classification (NCBI taxonomy): domain Eukaryota; kingdom Metazoa; phylum Chordata; class Actinopteri; order Cypriniformes; family Cyprinidae; genus Oxygymnocypris; species Oxygymnocypris stewartii. The sequence goes on along the minus strand of QVTF01023840.1, from coordinate 46,331 downwards.
AACAGCCGTTGTTTTTATTATCTACTGTTAGATGCATGGATACTGTAACACTGTTATTGCTCCTTTTTAATGTTTCGTAAGGCATTAATACAACATTACTGTAAAGTGTTACCAGCTCATTAAAGCTGCATAGATAATATTTACAGAAGAGTGAGAAAAATGAGGTTTAAAATTATTAATGCAAGTAAAATGAAAACAAAAGCTGTATGCCATTGGGAAATATGAGTGCTATGAAGTGTCTCACCTGCATTGGAGAGGAGAAATCATCCTCACAGTCCAGCCCGAGGCGACCTGCGGACCGAAAGCAGACTCAGACAAAGCCACTAGAAGCCAAGCATAACACAGAAGCGTATCGGCTAATGCTAATGCTTCCGGTCCGGCAGTGGATGTCAATGCGCCATTACAGCTTTTTCGAGGAAATCCATCATTGAATAAATCAACAGCCAGGAAGTGCCTGCGGATGTGACAGGAAGTGCCTGCGGATGTGACAGGAAGTGCCTGCGGATGTGACCGTGCTCACCGTGCTCTCCGCAGCCCCAGGAGTAGATGTCCCCGGCGCGGGTCAGCGCCACCACGTGATTGTCCCCGCAGGACACCTGTCTCACCGGACGCTCGGAAGAACTCCAGCAGAACCGGCTGCAGCACCTCCATGCCCTGCTCACCCTCCACACCCACACAGCCGTAGTAATCAGAGCCGAACACGTACATCTGATCCTCGTCTGCCGGAGGAACCACAAAAACACGATCCTCTAATCATTTGACATGACATATGTGTCCCTGCAGCACAGACGCAGTCATAACTCACTGGGGTATATTTGTAGCAATAGCCAAAAATACATTGTATGGGTCAAAATTATACATTTATCTTTTATGCCAAAAATCATTAGATATTAAGATCATGTTCCACGAAGATATTATGTACAGTAAATATATCAAACTTAATTTCTGATTAGTAATATGCATTGCTAAGAACTTAATTTGAACAACTTTAAAGATGATTTTCTCAATATTTATATTTTTTTACACCCTCAGATTCCAGATTTACTAATATTGTTCTATCATAACAAACTGTGACGGGTCTCCTGTTCTTCCTGCTTCAGCCGGCCAGTGGGTGTGGTTGGGAGACTCATCAAGTGAACTGTGTACACCTGTTCTCCCCTCTATAAAGCTTAGGCTTTGTTGGCATGGTGGACGGTCCTGGTCCTGCTCGCGGTTGGTCTTTGTTCATTTTGGACTTTGTTATTACTTTGAACTTAGTTCTGTCGGATGCTTTGACTAATGATACGTCTGACAGAAATTGTGTTCGATTGTGCTGATTTATTTGATTTTCTTTTTATGTTAATAAACATTTTCGTTGCAACCAAACCAAACTGACCTATCTTTGTCACGGCTTTGAGCCGGTCGTGACACAAACCATACATCAATGGAAATATTATTTATTAAGCGTTCGGATGATGCATACATCTCAATTTCATAAAATTGACCCTTATGACTGGTTTTGTGCTCCAGGGTAAATACTGTTATTATTACAGAACCTGTGTTTTCTACATCATGGAAACCAAAATGATCCGAACACTGGTATTATCATCAGCTTAAAACCTCCTGAGAAACTTTGCACAAGTGCACCGAGGACTAAACCTGCTTTAAACACAAAGATATTGATTTAGTGTAGTTCATAGAAGTTAACTGATAAAGAAAATCTATTTCTGATATTACTGTTAACATCATTTACAGCATCTTTACACAAGAGCCCAAGCTTTTAACAGCTGGAGGTTTCTCGAAGCGTCAGTTCTTCTGGATTCAGTCTCAGTTTCTTCATCTCGTTCCAGACATGATCAGATCACATCACAAAATATCACGGCATTATTACAATTAATGCTAAATGAATGTTTGGAGATATTTCCTACTGTCACACTACAGCAAAAGAGAGTTAAACCCATTTTAGCTGCTGAACATACTAGTGTTGGAATCATTTTTGCCGATGCTGCTTCATGTTTTAGTGTAAACTGATGCATTTAGTTTTTCAGGGTTCACAGATGAATAGAAAGAACAGCATGTATTTGCAGACGTGCTCTGAGCCGGTCTGTGGTTCTAGAGAGCGCGTAGCCCGCTCACCGGTGACGCAGGCGGTGAAGTCGGCGCCGCAGGACACCTGTCGGATGGCTTTGCCCTGCAGACGCTCCACTCTCCGTGGCTGTCGGTACGAGGCCTGGTCGCCGTGACCCAGCTGACCCACCATCTTCCCTCCTCCCTGAACGCTCTGCAGAAGCAGAAGCAGAATGAGCGTTATAGACCCGGTATGTTTACACAGACGAGGAATCTGTTATAGTGACAGAATCTCCACAGTGCAAAAGGACAGGACACAGATGATACAATACAAATATACAAATACACAAATAGGCAATGTACGAGTGATGCACGGATGAGCTAAAACGTCAGCTTCAAATTATCTATCCACCCGCCAATAGATAACCGACCCGATCGTCACATTCAGGGTTCATGCGGTCATGAAAAACCTGGAAAAGTCATGCAATTTTAAAACAGTCATTTCCAAGCCTGGATCCATTTGGAAAAATACATAAACGCACGTAAAAGTCGTGGAAATCAATTTCACAATCCTCTGTATAATATAATTATGTTTAATTATGTCCTGAATTTCAGTGCGGCATTGCACATATATCATGCATTACTCAGCTTTCAACTTTAAAATGAGGGAAATTACTGCAAAACATGTATTCGATATAGCGCATATAGGTTAGACGAGTAAACCCATAAGATCAAATCAGTGTTTATAAAACAGCGTGAGTGATTCAGCACCGAGTCTGACCGTCTCTTCACATCTAGAGCTGAACGCTGCGATACAAGCCTTTAGCTCGCGTCTCGGTGCAGGTGACAGAATTGTCCATTTCATAATCATTTGCACGTTTTTTTAAAGCATTTGGTACTCGTGCTCTGCTTTTCTATGCGCTCACAGTCACATCCAAGGCACGCTCTGTGAGCACCAAATCAAAGCTTGTGGCACTTAAGTGGCCAATACACACAAATGACGTCAACATGGTCGGGTATCCTCATAAACACTGTCAGTTTTGTCTTAAGTTAATGTAAACGGTTATGAAAGAAAGCGCATGTGTATCAGTATTGTATACGTGAAATAGGTCTCGTGACTGAAGCATCATAAAGCTGTGCCGTCTGTCATTAATGTTAATCAAACAACAAAAAGCAGAAAATCCCTCACTGCTCTTGACTAAATAATGTGTTGTTGAATAACTTTAATATGTTAGTTTACACTTTATTCGATTTCTGTAGCCTATTTAGAAAATGTAGTTAATAATTGCATCATTAATTATTTACCATATCCACCTGCAAATAATCAAAATGCATATTTGTATTACTCGACCCACGGATATAACCGCCATCCGCGCATCACTACAATGTACAAAATAGCAAAAACACAATATATAAGACAATTATGTATGTACAGGTATGATATGCGCACATGTAAATACGTATGTGTGATGGATGAATGCCATCTGTTCAGCAACAATCTGTACTTTATTCTGAAATGCTTTTTATTGTTTATATTTCAGTGCCTTTATTTTGAATGAACGTGATCAGGGTCCAGCTTGGTGTTATTTTAGCATAATTAATAAAATACAATACAAATTTAAATGCATAAATCTAAATATAAAAATGAAGTAAAATTCATTAAACCAAATTATTAGACTAAACCAAAAAAAATAATGATAATGTAATAAATAAATACAAACACATTTAAATGACTATAAATTAATTACATAAAATAAAAGTAATTCAAATAACTAAATTAATAATTTAAACAAAGAAACTAGGTGTCTTTAAATATGGCTATATTGTTTATATTATGATTATTATTATTAAAGTTTTAGTTATTTCAGCACATCAAGTTTAAATCTAAATTAAAATCATAAATGGCAACTAGCTTTACATTTTATTTCAAGATCAAATATATATATTTTTCAGTTTACTATTAGGGTTGATCCATAATCCATCGCCCAATATAATAACCTTGACTCAAAGATAATAAGCGGCATAGTAAAAAAAAGATTACAATTATTTTCTAGACTCAAAATGCAGTACATCGATTCAATGAATCTTTAGTTATGTAATCTTTTTGCAATATGTGTGCTATGAAGCGCTCTTACGGCCCAGGTGTACAGCTCCTTCTCCACGGTCACCACAGCGAAGTGTGTTTCTCCGGCGCAGACGTGCTGAGCGATGCTGCCGCCCTTAAACATGTCCAGCTTCTGAGGAGTGAACTTCCCTCCACCCCAGAAATACACCTCCCTGGAGCGCGTCGTCACCACTGCCACCGACGTCTCCGTCACCGTGCTCAACCTCAAACCACCAGACACAGCATTAACAGACAAGAACTCCACAAACACTGACGCTCTGCCGGGAAACACAGGACACCTACTTTGGCTTCTTGATGGTCGAGTTAAGCGCCGCCACCCTCTCCTCCAGCTCTCTGAACACACACACACACACACACACACACACACACACACACACACACGCACACACGCACACACGCACGCACGCACGCACACACACACACACGCACGCACACACACATGCACACACATGCACACACACACACACACACACACACACACACACACGCGTGCGCGCACACACACACACACACACACACACACACAGACACACACACAGACACACATGCGCATACACACACACACACACACACACACACACATACACACAATTGACAGTCACTACAACATCATCACTTCGGCCAAACTCAAGCGGAAGAATAAAGAAAATTGTATTAAATAAAATACAATGAATATTTTTTATAAGTAAATAAATACATTTAACAATTAAATTAATATAAACAAACAATACTAAATATACTATACAAAAAATACAAATAATAATAAATACAAATGATAATATAAATAAATAAATAAATACAATTGAAATAAATAAAACTAAAATGCATAAAACTAATTAAATTAAATAAGATCAAATTAAAGACAATTAAAACAGTTATAGTACATATATAATAATATAAAAAATAAATAAGGAAATTTAATAGAATTAAAATAAGTAAATAAATAGGTAAATCAATTAATGTAATAATTAAATTCATATAAACAAATAATACAATTCATATAATAAATACAAATATAATATAAAGAAGTTAAAATAAATAAATACAATTGAAATAAAGGAAACTTAAATGCATAAAACAAACAAATAAAATACAATGAAATACTATATATTAAATAAAATTAAAACAGTTATTGTGTATAAATAATAATATAAACAAATAAAATAAATACAATTTAAAGCTGCAGTCCGTGAGTTTTGCCTCTTTGTCGCCATCTATGTCTGAAAAGCTGGAATTGCAGCCGTGTGCTGAATTAATACGAACAACTCTGCCGCTTTTGATCTGACCAACTGAGGAAAAAAACATTACAATAAACCACGCTACCAGCGGTGATTAAATCTAACGATCGGTTAATTAGCTCATATCACATTATTGTTATACTTTATTCTCAGATTATTAATGTTAACAACATAAGTATTGCGTGACAATGAGTAGGCGATAGTGTGCATTAGAGTGTAGAATTCAATTTCTGTACGGTCTAATTTCTAATTGTCATTCATATTTCATATTAATAAATTATTTTAACCCAATAAGCTAATTACTCTTCCTTCAAACTGGTGTAATCCCAGGCTCTCTGTAATCAGATGCACATTTAAAACTGTAATATAATTTAATTTAATTCACGTGTTTCATAAACACATAATCCTTTCTGGATCACAATCCGCCATCAAAGTTATGATTTTAATAATTCCAGCAGCTGTGAGAAAAGGCTATAAACGATCCTCACATGTGATATAATCTAGTATCCGGAAAAACGTCTTTATGTTTACAGACGTGTCGCAATGACGCAGTGCCATGCTCAGACTTACCACTCAAACCAGAAAATATTATTAAAAGATAGCCGTTATGAATCGGGCTAAAGTAAGGCGATCGTTTTGAACACTGGCTGGTTGTTAGGGTTGGGTATCGTTTTTTTTCGATACTGGTGCCAAATCGATACTTTTAAAACGGTACCGGTGCATAAACCGATACTTATGAAAATTGAAAATTACCAATTAATATTTGCATTGGCCAGTAGCACTAAATACATGGGCCCTATCTATAAGTCACTATTCTCTCTGTCATCGCTGATTAAATCGTGTTTTCTCTGCATTAGCGCTGTTTTGAGAGCTTGGATTCGCTCACTGGATCCTTGGACTTTCCAGGAGTTTACGGTTTAACATGATGTGATTGCAAAAGCCTGATTCTTTTTATTTTAAGAAATGATTTTCATTATAAATAACTGATTCAAATTAGTAATCAATAATTAATTATTATTCTACAACTCCGCACGTCTGCCCTGATACGCTCTCGCGCACCACACGATGAAGTAGACCGACTCTGCTTGCGTTCTGATGGGTCGAGACGAGAGGTGCTCCCTTCTGGGTAGTGTGCTTTACATAATTTCTAATCATATATGGGATCATATCGCCTAATTACCCAGACCCTGATGATTTTACTCGGAGGGCCGGCAACATGTTAGAAGTGCCGGTATGCATAAAAAAGTGCAGGTACTCAAATATAGAGGTGCATGCCGGCCCACTTCAAGCACTGGATTCGGTTCTAGTACATACCGGTTACTTAGGTACCGGTGCCATATTGGTACCGGGTTTCGGTACCCAACGATACTGGTTATGCACTTGCTCAAAAAAAAAATTCAGATTATCTCAAACAAAAAAAACATAAAAAAATAAAAAATGCACACAAATCTAAATGGTCCTAAAAACAGGAATGGTCTTTTTTCTTGTGTTTTGATTGCAGGGTTCACTCACGCTCTCACACGGGAGATGACGGGCTGCTCTAGAACCTGCTCCGCCGTCGGTCTTTTCTCAGGGTCCTTGATCATCGACACACACCAGCGTCATTAAGATGTGAGCACAGATATGATTGACAGGCCCAGTGAACCGTGACACAGCGTTACCTGATCTAAACACTCGTACACCAGCTTGATGAGGTCAGGTGTATACACGTCCGAGTTGATCTCCATGGTCCAGTTACCCTGGACGATCTTCACACACAGGTTCAGAGGATTCTGGGAAGCACATCATCATCATCATCATCATCATCACCACAGATTTCGGTCTAATGAACAAGTGTTTGTGATGAAGAGACGCTTACCGTGGCATCAAAGGTCCTGGTGAGGGTCAGCATCTCAAATAAGACGCAGCCCGTGGCCCAGATGTCTGATTTAAAGTTGTACTTCACTCCCTGACACAGTTCAGGAGACATGTAGTACGGCGTACCGACACACTGCAGAACAAAACATATCAGCTTAACGAGCGGCACACGACTAACGAGTAACAGTCCAAGTCAAGCGATGGAGAAGTTCATGTATATGTGACTGCAATTAAGACGATCCAACAAAACACACATAATGGAGATTTATACACATGTGACCAAGGTTAGTATAGTTTTCAATTTGTAAATTTAATATCGTTTTCAAATTTGCTATAAAATCCACTTTAGCATTAATATTTTTTTTGTTTTTTAAATAGTTTAGTTTCAGTTTTAATTAAAGCTTAGCAGAATCGACAAATCACTCCTAGAGCGAAGTCCAAATAAATACTTATTCTACTAATTTAACCTTATAACGAGGCTTAATTAAAATTAACATATGCTGAGATCGGTTAGACGGTGAAAGTATACAAATACACACCAAAGAAAGCAGTTAAGCCTTTTTATTAAATACATCTACACAAGTTGTGCTTAATATCATATCTAATGAAAATCTGGGTTATGAAAATAAATGTAGCCTAATTTGGTTATAGTAGATGATGTCTTTTATTCTTATTTAACCTAATCATGATATTGTAACTGTCGTGTCTTGCTCACTTTTCCGTGAATAGCCACGCATAAATCATAACTGGGACTTATGAAAATCAATAATAATATTTGAATATGTTATTTTATTTATTTATCAGTCCCTCCAGGATTTTGTGGGACTTTTTTCAGATTACTGATTTTGCTGTGGCTTTTCTCAAATTTGTAGTAATAATTGCGGCATTTCTTTTTGTTTTGCAGTGAAAATATACCACAGACAACATTCTTCTAATATTGTTATGACTTTTCTGACTTCGAGAACCATCGTAGGTCTCCAGACTAGCATTTAAGGACACCAGCACCAGTCCTACGGTAAAGCACTCGCCCTAATCGTACACATACATCTCGGAGATGTCTATTTGATGTCTGCATTACATATACAAGACCTATTTTTAAGAGTGTTTGCTCATCTACAATACGTCTCTAAGACATTCCCTGTCAGATGTCAAATATTCTACATGTAAAACTGCTTCTGAGACGTTTATCAGATTACAAGATGTTTCCCAGATCTTTAGCAGACGTCTTACAGAAGTACTTGTGCTATTTGGGTAGTTGATTTGCAGATACAATTTACTTTTATTACTGTCATTCATAATGTCTAAATATAATTTAATATATATATATATATATTAGGGAGTGGAAATGGCTGATAAGCCTATAAGTACTTCTCTGCAGCCATCTAATAGTGGTAATTTAATGTATTTTTATTTTTAAATAAATGTTTGCTTTCCTACATTATGAAACTTTTAGTTTTATAAATGAGGCAACCTATGAAGAATGAACAAATAATATCATCACGTTAAAAATGTGTTGGGTTTTCCTAGATCGCATCACATTTATAAAACTAATGATTTATTTTAATTTAAAACTGCATGACTTAATTTATTTTTTAGCTTTTTAACACCAATTTGAGAAGCCAAACTAAAAAAATAATATTTTGTAATCATTAAAAAATGTAAATATTATTTGATTTTTTTTTTTTTTATCCCAGTTTGGGAAGGCCTAAACAAACAAACAAATCCATATTTTTTATTTATCTTATTATGTGCGATTTTAATATTTTGATGAATATTTTTTTAGCTTTTTAATGCCGGTATGGGAAGCCCTAACAAATAAATAAACAAATTAACTAAAATAAAATAAAAGAGTTTAATTAAAAATAATATTTATTTTAATATTTAAAATTGTAATGTCTTTATGAGAATTAATTTTTACCTTTTTAACCCCAGTTTGGGAAACTTTAACAACTGCAAGCAATATTTCATATCCATTTTATTACTTGATACATAAGTGTAATAAGCAGACTGATGATGGTCATTATAATAAAATAAGAGCTGTTCAGGGTGATAAAGAGTCCTGGGTTTATGAGTGATGATGATGATGATATTATCCTCCACACAGACTTCATCCTCAAACCTCGTGATGATTTACATTTTATATTTATATTGGTTGGGTTATATTTTAATGAATAATTTTGTAGCTTTTTAATCCCAGTTTGGGAAGCCTTAAACAAACAAATCCATATTTTTTATTAATCTTATTATGTGCGATTTTAATATTTTATGAATAAATGTTTAGTTTTTTAATCCCAGTTTGGGAAGCCCTAAACAAACAAACAAATCCATATTTTTTATTAATCTTATTATGTGCGATTTTAATATTTTTATGAATAAATGTTTAGCTTTTTAATCCCAGTTAGGGAAGCCCTAAACAAACAAACAAATCCATATTTTTATTTATCTTATGTGCAATTTTAATATTTGTATGAATATTTTTTTAGCTTTTTAATCCAAGTTTGGGAAGCCCTAAACAAACAAACAAATCCATATTTGTATTTATCTTACTATGTGCAATCTTTATATTTTTATGAATATTTTTTTTAGCTTTTTAATCCTTGCATTGCAAGCCCTAACAAATAAATCATCTAATTAACTGAAATTGAATTAAAAATAATATTTGTATTTATTTGTATATTTAAAATTTTAATGTCTTTATGATAATTCATTTTTAGCTTTTTAACGTGTTTGGGAAACTTTAACAACTGAAAGCAATATTTCATGCCCATTTTATTACTAACTTGATACATAAGTGTAATTAAGCAGACTGATGAGGGTCATTATAATGCATTAAGAGCTGTTCAGGGTGATAAAAGTCCTGGGTTTATGAGTGATGATGATGATGATGATGATGATATTATCCTCCACACAGACTTCATCCTCAAACCTCGTGATGATACTGATAATAAACCTGCATGACTGTGTCACACTTACAGTTTCAGCCATTGAATCCTCGGAGTCCAGCTTCTTGGCCAAGCCATAGTCGCCCAGCTTGATCAGGTGGTTTTGGTGAGAAAGATGTTCAGCGTTTTGATGTCCCTTCAAAGCAAACATGCACCACTCACAGTGACTGCGCTGCTTTATTGATAATCAGTTTCTGTGCTTCTCTCTTTACCTGTGCAGGACGCCAGCTTTATGGATGTGAGCGACGGCAGCGGCGATCTGATATAAGTACCACACAACCACCTGTGAAACACAGAAACCACAGAATTGAATTCCAAGACTTTCTTTTGGTTGAAATCACCAATATCTTTCAATTCTACTAAATAAACTAATAAAACAAAACTGTGCACAGCATGGCACTTGGCACAGACTGGCATCTTGAACATTTGAAAGAATGCTATGACAAAGTTTAGGGATGCACGATATATCGGCCACCATATCGGTATGACGCGGCGAGTATAATCCAGACTCTACTGAAGCGCTCGTGCTGACGCTTCACGTGATCAGTGAAATCTGACTCCTGCTAAAATGTGCTGTGGCTCTGCAGTGTGCTTTGGAGCAGCGCAGACCATGCACTTGCACAAGTGCGACCACGTCAAATTTTTACTCTCACACTCTCAAAAAATTGTCCCATTTTGGTCGCAGCTAGAGCCCTGTTGGCCCTAAGATTATTATGTGAACCCTGTATGAGACGATGTGAACGCGGTTCTCCTGAACTCACCTCCTCCTTGAAGAGCACCCCCTTCTGCTGGTTGATCTTCTCATAGAGGTTTCCACCTGCACAAACACATTCAGACTAGAGGTCTGCGATATTGACAGAAAATAATATCTCACTATTTAATGGGATTTTATCGATAAGGATAATTAAACGGTATTTCGCTGAGTGTGTTGTGCTGTTATCTTAAAGGGATAGTTCACCATCTTTAATTAAATCTGAGAGCTTTCTGACCCTGCATAGAGAGCAACACAACTGAAATGTTCCCAGGTCCAGAAAGGTAGTAAATGCATCGGTAAAACAGTCCATTTGACGTCAGTGGCTCAACTTCAGTTTTGCGATGCTATGAGAATACTTTTTTTTTTGCGCAAAGAAAACAAAAATAACAATTTACTCAAACATTCTTCTCCCCCGAGTTACGTCATCCGCCATTTATGATTTTAGAGAGTATCACAATGCATACGCACGCACCCCCCCCCCCCCGACCGTAAACAATGCTGATTACGTCAAATGTGTTCATAGGTACTCTCCAAAATGGTGGACGACTCTCGATTTAATTAAAAATATCTTAATTTGTAAACCGAAGATGAACGAAGGTCTAACGGGTTTGGAACGACATCAGGGAGAGTAATGACAGAATTTTCATTTTTAGGGTGAACTATCCCTTTAAGGACTGCCGTGGACAGCTGAGTCTGTTTCTGATGTTCTTCATGTTCTGTGGTGGTCCGTTCACACTGATTAGAAATTAATCTTTTCCAATAAGTTTTAATTGGTTTTTACCTTCGAATGGGCATTTTTACCTTATAAAGACATTTTTCTAAAAGTGTGCTTTACCTTTTGAGTCAAATTCTTACATTTAATCAGTCAGCTCGAATAATAAGATGTTTGGGTTGTTACCAAGCAAATTAAATCAGTATCAATAAAAGTAATCTTTGCAATGCAGAGGAAACACAGAAGCTGCGTCTAAAGAGGTGTTTAGATGTATTTACACAGTTTAATGCAGGACACGAATACATTTAACCTGCAATTACACATGCATAAATAATGTTCTGATATATTAAACATAAAACGTTGAATACTGTTATTTGAAATTATCTAAATAATGAAAAAAAAAATGTAAAGGTGAAATTAAAACCACCAGAAGGTGGCAGCAAGTCACTGTTAATAAGTGAGTCGTTGTGATTGAACACAGACACAAAACAGTGCTGTAGCTGTTTGGAATTATTTTTGTAGTCGAAAGAGAGCAAAAAACGGGCATTATGGTGTCTAAAATGCATAATACTCGATAATGTAAAATCACACATTCAGAGACTGCACATGTATGAGTGTGCGTGTGAGTTGTGTGAGAGTGTGTCTGTGTGTGTGTGTCTGTGAGTGGAGTGTTTGTGTCTCTGTGAGTGTGTGTGTGTGTGGTGTGTGTGTGTGTGTGGTGTGTGTGTGTGTGTGTGTGTGAGAGTGTGTCTGTGTGTGTGTCTGTGATTGTGTCTGTGAGTGGAGTGTTTGTGTCTGTGTGTGTCTGTGTGTGTGTGTGTGTGTGTGTGTGTGTGTGAGTGAGTGAGCGTGCGTGAGTGAGAGAGTCTGTGTGCGTGAGTGTGCACATGTGTGTGTGGGTGAGAGTGTGTGTGTGTGTGCGTGAGTGAGTGTGTGTGTGCGTGAGTGTGTGCGAGTGCGTGAGTGTGCGAGTGAGTGAGTGTGCTTGAGTGAGTGTGCGTGAGTGTGAGTGTGTGTGTGTGCGCGTGAGTGTGTGGGTGAGAGTGTGTGTGTGTGTGTGTGTGTGTGTGTGTGCGTGAGTGAGTGAGTGAGTGAGTGAGTGTGTGCGAGTGAGTGAGTGAGTGTGTGTGCGTGTGTGTGTGCATGAGTGTGTGCATGAGTGAGTGAGTGTGAGTGAGTGTGTGTGTGTGTGCATGAGTGAGTGAGTGTGAGTGAGTGTGTGTGTGTGTGTGTGAGTGAGTGTGTGTGAGTGCGTGAGTGTGTGCATGAGTGAGTGTGTGTGTGTGCGTGAGTGTGTGCATGAGTGAGTGTGTGTGTGTGTTACCGTTGCAGTACTCCAGCTCGATCAGCAGTGTGTTCTTGTCCATGAAGTGGTTAAAGTAGGCGATGATGTTGTTGTGATGCAGAATGGACAGAATGCTGATCTCGTTCATCACATCTCTGCGCTTCTTGTCCGACAGATTGTTCAGATCGATCTCCTTCCACACCACCAGAGAGTTATCCTGCACACAAGCCCCCGAAACCAGCTCGATCAGCTAAACCTGTGCATGTGTTTGAGATGTCTGATACACTAGAAAATGAGCCGCCACTTCATGACACAGTGTGGCGTCCCATGAAACAGTTATGAGAATTGCAATAAGAGTTTAGAGGATGTTACGACTGAGGCCATTGAGGAAAACATGTGTATAAAATGTGGAGTGTTTAATATTGTTTTATATTTCAGTATGTGCACAAATGTGTAAATTAATGGAAGATTGTTTCTACCGTGGAATAAAAAACATAACGATAACTGCAACTGTATATCTAATAATACAATGTTACCCCTTACAATTCTTTAAAAAAGAATCTGAATTTGTCCTAATTAACCAATTGTTATGTGCCTTCCTAGTCTAGGGTCAGGGAGGGGTAACAAGGAAATTTACAAACGCAAACCAAAATAAAACTCTTAATAGGCAACCAGGAACTCCTCTCTCCTGTCCCAGCACTCCGCGGAAATCACACAGATTTCTGTTACACTCAAAAAGTGGTTTATTTGACAAGCTCAATAAAAAAGTACAAAAAGGGAGCGAATAAAGCTTTGGGAGGGGATCAGGCCAAAATAATAAACACAACTTACTTATACATTGTGTTCCTGTATACTTAATTATACATGTATGCTTACTTGTAAACTTGTTACTGTACTTACTATACTTGTTAGTTGTACAGTTTACAGGTAAGTATACAAGTAAGCAAGTATACAGTAACAGTAACAAGTATAGTACAAGTATAGTATACTATAAGTGTAACTTAAATCCTCAGAGCGTGTTATTCAAAACATTTTTGTAAGATTGGGATACTTTTGATAAAAAAATTAAAACTGGATTATTCTGGTCTCAGAAGGAGAGTGGATTTCAGGAACAAAAATGCAATAAAAGTTTAAAACTGGTGCAAAAAAACAACATCGGTGACGTAATGCCCCCAATATCAAACAAAAATATGATATTTCATTTAAAATTGTATTTTTTTAAACACTGATTGTAAACTACATTGGCACAATCATCAGAGATGGACCAGTCATAAGTAGTTATTTATTACATAAATGCAAAACATTGACATTGCATTGTTTTCTCCATCATCTTGTCCCTTTTGAGGCTCCGTAGAGCACTCGCACTCCAGATTTGGAAACCTGAAAAAGTGTGTTTCTGGATCAAGGTGATCCAATCCAATTTTGCTTTGAAAGATCAGCACATGAGTTAAATCCTGGATAGCAAAACATGTGATTTCCAAATTCAGATCTAACTTTTTGAACAACTGGCCCCTGATATAAGCCCCTCGTTATCAGTGGGCGTGGCTGGAACGCCCAACCCGCCAATCAGAGCAGAGCGCCGATCCCCTGACAGTGTGCAGTGACGTATGTTGTTAATTGCTGCTGCTGATACGAATATATAATATAACGACAGTGACAGCTGTAATGTGTGCTGCTGCTCACCTCAGTGCGTCTGTACAGAGTCGCTTCTCCGAAAGAGCCCTTTCCCAGCACTCGGATGGGAATGTAATGCAGTCGCTCCTCTTCTCCGCTGAAAGCCGCAGATGATGATCTTCCACCGACTGATTCACATCCAGCCTCGGAGTTCAGAGAGGCGTAATGCCGCTCATACTCCTCCAGAGACATCTTACAGTAACGCGGGGGAAAGTTTGGAGCTGTATCTGGGCCTGCTGAGCATTGATTTGACTCTCGCGCCTCAAAAGATCGCCTCAGATCGCACACATATGCGCTGCAATATCGCGCGAACACACGTTTAATTAGATTACACTACTTTCTTCGTGCCCCGTTTCTTCTTTTCCAAACTGAACTAACGTTACACAAGATGAAGTTGCTGTTGGGAGTCATTTCCGAGAGGGAATCGATTCAGTCGTGCGTTTGTTTTGAACAGGCGCGCGTCCGTTGAATTCATCGAGCGGAACGAATGAATCTTTGAGAGTCGACACTGCTCTGTTCGAACGCAGGAACCGGAAGTGAGGAGATTTCGCACCGCTCACGGACTTTTATATCAAAATAATGTGCAGCATAAAATAAATCGATCACTTATTCTTATTATAATAACACATTTATAATAGCCACGATATTATACAAAATCGGGTTGGGAAAAGCATGAATAGATATTTATAAAAATAGCTGATGACTAAAATCCTAATAACACGATTACATACAGTACACAAACTATATTACATATATTGAAATATTTTTATAGTTTAAAATTTTAAAACCTTTTGTGAAATTGAGTAATTAAAACGCTGCTTATTTAAAATAACTTATTTTTGTATTTTAAATAAATCGTAATACAATTGTAATCCTTAAGTGTAGAAATACTTTTTGAGATTATTTAGTTAATATTCATATATAAGTATATATTATTATACAGTCATGGCCAAAAATATTGGCACCCTCGGTAAATATGATCAAAGAAATCTGTGAACATATATCTGCATTGTTAATTTTTTTATTTTTATTTTATCACAAAATTATACTCTTTCATTGGAGAATAATAATTTAAAATTGGGGAGGGGGGTTATAATTATTAAATACATGTTTTTCTGTAATACATAACTAATTCAAAATAGCACTCATCATGTTATGAATGCTTAATTATATATATTTGTGGAGCTGCTAGTAATTGATGAACTGTTTTTAAACGCTCTAATGACATTCGTCAATATATGACTGTACATTATGTAATGCTTAGCAGATTAACATTCATGTTTGACAGTAGACTTCTGCAGATCACACTGTACAGCTGTCAAACATCGTCCAAAAACAACTTTTACAATTGCTCTGGGTCTGTAATTAAAATAAAGACACGAATGCTTGTCCAGGTGTACGTCTGACAGAGCTGTGAAACTCCTGATGTACTGAGCTGCTGTCAGGCTGATGTGTGTGTATCAGCTCATACATCACGACTCATTTATACCCGTCAACATCTGACGAGGTTCTCTATTCTCAAGCCGGTTAAAACTTACAAACATATGCAGATGAATATATTTGATGATTACTGTACATATAGAATCTTCAACCTTGTATTACACAGTGCAGCCACAAGAGGGCGACACACTCCACTGAATACAGACTACACTGAACACACACACACAGAGGGAGAGACACATTCACTCACTCTCTTTCACACACACACAGTCTGGCATATGTGGTTTACGAGGACTCTCCATAGGCGTAATGGTTTTTATACTGTACAAACTGTATGTGCTATTGTCCTACACCTAAACTTAGCCCTCACAGGAGGCTTTGTGGATTTTTTTATTTTAAAAAACACCATTTAGTATGTTTTTAAGCCTTTTGTTTTACAGGGACATAGGCAGTGTCCTCATAAACCACATTCATGTTGTAATACCCATGTTATTATACAGATTTGTGTCCTCATAAACCAAATATACCAGTTCACTCTCTCACACACACACTCACTCTCACACCCTCGCGCACACACACTCTCACACACCCTCGCGCACGCACACACTCACTCCTGCGCGCGCACACACACATACAATCATACTCTCTCACACACATGCACACAGACTCACTCGCACACACTCACTCACACACACCCTCGCGCACGCACACACACTCCTGCGCGCGCACACTCACTCCTGCGCGCGCATACACGCATACAATCATACTCTCTCACACACATGCACACAGAGACTCACTCGCACACACTCACTCTCACACACACCCTCGCGCACGCACACACACTCCTGCGCGCGCGCACACACGCATACAATCATACTCTCTCACACACATGCACACAGACTCACTCGCACACACTCACTCTCACACTCGCACACACTCACTCTCACACACGCTCTCACACACACAGGTTTCCATTCTTTGTGGGTTGATTCCATATGCGTAATGTTTTTTTTTATCTCCTTCCCCAAACTCGACACCTAAACCTACCCCTCACACTAAACTACAGGCATGTTCACATTCTCAAAACACTTCCTTCTGTGATGTGAACTCTTCTCGTTGCTATGCCATGGTATGGTATAGCATAAGGCAGACGGTATCGCAGCATTAGGACCAGAACCACCATTAGTTTTATTGAAAACTAAGCTGCATCAAAATACAGTATGTGGGCACAGAGAGGCAAACTCAATAAGGAGTTAAGAGAGGCAATAATAAATAATATAGGCTATGTACATTTTCCATGTTCAGAAGAAGTGAGCTGCCCTGTCCTGCAGAAATGTAAAACCGGTTTGTGTCAGTAAATTGCTCAGTGCAAAGAAAGATAAGTAATGGGAACATAGTGTTTCTTTTTTCATGAGTCTAATAGACATGAACAAGTTCTTTGAAAAACATATATGACCTTTGAAACATGCCAAGTCTTCATACTCTGATGTTATTTATTTGTTTGTTTGTATACGGGGGGGGGGGGGGGGCGGCCTTCAGAACCCCCTCAGGTCACTACGAGTACCAGGTCATGGTGACAACTCCCCGTCTGTCTTCCAGGGGTTCATGAACGAGGTGTTCCGGGAGTTCCTTCATCGCTCCATCATAGTTTACATCGATGACGTCCTGATTTACTCCCAGAACCTGGCTGAACATCGCCACCACGTCAAGCTGGTCCTGGAGCATCTCCGGAAACACCATCTCTACCTGAGGCTCGAGAAGTGTGAGATCCACCTCTCCACGGTGCAGTTCCTTGGATACATCCTCAGTGTAGATGGCATACAAATGGACCAGGAGAAGGTCCAGCCCATCCGTGACTGCCCCCAGCCACAGTCCATTAAGAAACTCCAATGATTCCTTGGATTCGCTAACTTCTACCTAGGGATGGGTATCGTTAATGTTTTAACGGTATTACTACTCTTATCGATACTGCTTATCGATCCGGTTCTTTAACGATATTCTTATCGGTACTTTTTGTTTTTTTTATATATATATGACAGATTAGGTGCTGAATTAACATTTCTTTATATTCTGAAATGTAAAATAAATATTTCATTAAATAAATATAAAACATCAATTTGTAAATGCATCTTTACTGTACTACTTATCTGTAGGCTATCTGATTCAGAACGAGCAGGTGAGAAATATAACGACCCAAAGACTAAAGAACTGGCAGGCATTTTTAGTGTTTTATATACATAAGATAAGATACAGTAAGAACATGAACAAAGAAACAAAGTTAAATATACTGACAAATATACCATTTGTCATACCATAAAACAAATGTACAAATGAAATGAAAAAATAAAACAGTGATTTCATTTTTCCATGTCTACTAACATTAATGTTCAGGTAAGTAATAGCTACAAAATAAATCTAAAAGTGATCAAATGTAAATGAACACTGCATAGTTTTTACTATATGTATTGATAGATTAAAGCTTAAAGCTATAACTTTATTCAGATTAAGAGCTGTGGGTGATTTTCTCTTTGTATTTTGTTTGTTAATTAACTTTGATGAAGCACCAGTCTGTCACTTTAAGACAAAATATTGTCACATCGGATTTTCTCCCAACTGTTCTCGTTCACTTTAAAGGTGCGTTCACACCAGACGCGAATGAAGCGTTACGCGCGAATGATTTACATGTTAAGTCAATGCAAAGACGCCATAGACAATCCTGCGGCGCTATTTGCGCGAATGAGGCGCGCGGATGGCGCGAATTGAGCGTTTGACGTTCGTTCGAATAGCGCGAGTTTAAAATTTTTAACTTTGGCGGATATTCGCGATGCGATAACCAATCAGGAGCTTGCTCTAGCAATGACGTGATTACTAGCGGAGGCAGAAAATCCGAAAAAACAATGGAGGACAAATTTATTGTGGTTGTATGTGGGTACCCGGAGCTGTATGATACTACTTCATACTTTTACAAAAACAGGAATAAATTTTGCAACAAGACTGGAGCTGCCTGCAGAAGCCCCTCCCATGACGCGAATTCGCGTCTGTTGTGTAGTGAATTTCACGCGCGAATGAAGCGAGTAAACTCAAAATTTTCAAGCATTCAACTACGCACGAATAGCGCGATTTATTCGCGTCTGGTGTGAACGCACCTTAAGACATGAACTGTGTTTAAGTGAATACTCTCCAAGCCGGCTGTTTTTACATATTTTGTGTGTATTTGATCGTTTGGACACGCCGAAGCTCGAAGTGTACTTTGCTTGTCAGTTTTAAAGCGCACCGCACGCACACACACACACACACACACACACACACACACACACACACTTCAGCCTGGGGAACAGCGATTGAAATGATTGAAATGTATGTGTGTTTTCTTAATTTCTGCAGTACCGATTGCAGAACCGTTAACGTCAGAGCTTATCGTTACTCCGGTCTTTAATAATTTAGCCCCGAGACCGATTGAATACCGGGATTTGGTACCCATCCCTACTTCTATCGCAGATTCATTCAGGGCTTCAGCCTCCTCCCGGCTCCGTCAGAAACCCAAGTCTCTGTCCTGGAACCCCAAAGCTCAGGCTACCTTCGAGAAGCTCCAGGAGGCCTTCTGCACTGCTCCCTTCCTCACCCATCTGGATCCCCAACTCCTGTTCTTATTCGAGGTGGATGCCTCCACCACCAGCGTTGGAACAGTGCTATCCCAACACCACGGAGAGCCTACGTCTCCATCCTTGCACTTTCTTCTCCAGGAAGCTTTCCCCCGGCGAGCGCAACTATGACATAGGTAACAGGGAACTGTTCGCCCTGGCGGAGCGGCGACACTGGCTGGAGGGAGCAAAACACCCCTTTCCGTGATCCCCGATTATAAGAACTCGGAATAACTCCGGAGCGCCAAGAGGCTAACTCCACGTCAGGCCCATTGGGCGCTCTTCTTTACTCTGTTCCAATTCACCATCACCTATCGATCAGGAGAGAAAAATGTCAAGGCAGACTCCCTCTCCCGTATCCACGCTCCTGAAGAACCCTCCACGCCAGAACCCATCCTCCCTCCAGCCATTCTCGTCAGCCCCATCTGATGGGCTCTGGAGGAACAGATCCGTGTTACCACCCTCAGCAAGCCCACTCAGCCAGGAGGCCTAGAAGGGAAGACTTATTTTCCCACCCCCTTGCAATCCACCCCTCTGGGCTCAATTCATGCTTCACCGGGCTCTGGACATCCAGGCTCCAGCTTCGGTACTGGTGGTCCCTTATGGTCCGGGATGTCTCCCTGTATGTCCGCGAATGCTCAGTCTGTGCCTTCCCCAAATCTCCCCATCACCAACCTGCTAGTAAATTGGTTCCCCTACCAATTCCCCGTCGCACGTGGTCCCACGTCGGAGTTCATTTTGTCACAGATCTCCCTAACTCTGAGGGATTTACCTGTATCCTCGTAGCAGTAAAACGGTTCTGTAAAGCCTGCAGGTTAATTCCCTTCAAGGGTCTCCCCACAGCCTGGAAACTGCTGAAGCCCTGTTTCCCCACATATTCCGCAATTATGGTATCCCCGAAGATATTGTCTCCGACCGTGTGCCACAATTCATCTCTCATGTATGGAAAGCCTTCCTTAAGCTTCCTTTGCATCTCCGTCAACCTGTCTTGCAGATATCACCCCCAGACC
Organism: Oxygymnocypris stewartii; assembly: GCA_003573665.1. Taxonomy (NCBI): domain Eukaryota; kingdom Metazoa; phylum Chordata; class Actinopteri; order Cypriniformes; family Cyprinidae; genus Oxygymnocypris; species Oxygymnocypris stewartii. The sequence continues at coordinate 25,607 of QVTF01023840.1, read as the reverse complement.
AACGGCCAGACAGAGAGGAAGATTCAGGAGATTGGGAAGTATTTCCGGGCTTACAACCAGCACAGCTGGAACCGCCTCCTCCCTTGGGCCGAGTATGGCTACCAACCCCCTCTGTGGACCACTGATTCCGAGCGAGTGAGAGAGTTTGGGACTCAGCCCATGTCCACCTCCAGCAGGCAGTGCGGAGACACTAGGCCTTTGCAGATGCCCGTCAGTCTCACACCCCAGTTTATCGCCCAGGAGATAAGGTCTGGCTCTCAACCCGGGATCTGCATCTCTGCCTGCCCTGCCATAAGCTGAGTACCCGCTTCATAGGTTCATTCACCATCAAGAAGCAGATAAATGAGGTCACCTTCCTCATCCAACTCCCAGCACGGTATCATATTCATTCCACGTGTCACTTCTCAAGCCCTTCTGTCCCAGGCACGAAGAACCGGCAGCACCTCCTCCTCCTAAAGTCCAAGCGGAACCCTCCATCTACCAGGTACGTGACATCCTGGACTCCCATCGACGGGCCGGCCGCCTGAAAAAAGACTTGTTACGCTCAGATAAGACTCTCTTGAACATTGCCATTCCTTGCACACTCACCTGGACACCTTGCTTCACTCCACTGCCATTATTCAACCTGCTGTTGTTTGCACTTACCTCCGTGTCCCTTGTCTACCTGCGGACAAACTGAGACTTGTTATAGCACTTGCATATTATTGCTCTTTTGTTGATTCTGATTGCTTCAATTGTCCTAATTTGTAAGTTGCTTTGGATAAAAGCATCTGCTTAATGACTAAATGTAATCAATTGTTTACATTTATTTCAAAATAAAAAAACATAAAATGGAGCTATATACATTTAAACATGCACATAACACAGTTTTGTAGAAACTATTTATATTGTGTACAGTAATTAGGTTTCAATCAGTTGTTGGAATATAAACATTTAAATCGTGGCTGTAAAACAAACTTGATTTCATGACAGATTTATTCAAACATGCATTAAAGGAAACATCACTAACGGTTCAGTAAAAATAATGATTATTTGGAATATTTCAATATGTAATTTATAGTGCCGTCAAACGATTTTGTTTACATGATATATATGTGTGTGTACGGTGTATATTTATTATGCATATATAAATACTCACACATGCATGTATATATTGAAGAAACATTTTATGTTTATATTTTAAATATATGAATATAAATATTTGTAAAATATATGCTATATGTGTGTGTATTTATATATGTATTTCATAATAAATATACACAGTACACACAAATATATCATGTAAACAAAATCGTTTGACAGCACTTTGAATTACATATCGATATATTACAAATAATCATTATTTTTACTGAACCTGTTAATCTATTGTTTACATAATAAATATATACACAATACACACACATTATGTAAACAAAAACTTTTATTTTGGATGTAATTAGTTGTTTGACAGCACTAGTAATTTATCAAAATGCTCCTTTAAAGTTATTTTTCTCTATTGAGTTTATGGACACAATGTCTTTCGTGAAGAAAATGTGACATTACATGACATCGTTCACATCGTTTGTCGTTTCACAACAAAACTGCTTTAGCTGGAGACAAAAAAATCAACCTGCTATACAATTTCACTGAAGGGAAAAGAGAAGCAATTTGTGTTTTGTGTTCAAGAATGAAAGGTTTGGAATGACATGAATGACAGAACCATCATTTGGGTGCATTAACACTTTAAACACAAATATGCATACATTTGAAAACACAAAAGGCATCATAGATTGCAAGTGTCATTGACTCAATCTGAGCTGGAGATCAAGATCAACAATCGGTCTGCTACACACAGAGCCAGCAGGAGACGCGGAGAACACAGCGATCTGGCAGATCTTCCACAGGAACCAGAGCCACAGCCGCTCCGACCCAATCCAGACGCTCCAACCCTACAGACACGAGAGCACAGGGTTACACTTCACACTCGGTCCTGCCCAGAACACACACACACTTCAGTTATTGAGCCTCTCTGACCCGATCCAGATGCTCCAGCCCTACAGACATGAGAGCACAGGGTCACACTTCACACTCGGTCCTGCCCAGAACACACACACACTTCAGTTATTGAGCCTCTCTGACCTGATCCAGATGCTCCAGCCCTACAGACACGAGAGCACAGGGTTACACTTCACACTCGGTCCTGCCCAGAACACACAAACACTTCAGTTATTGAGCCTCTCTGACCCGATCCAGATGCTCCAGCCCTACAGACATGAGAGCACAGGGTCACACTTCACACTCGGTCCTGCCCAGAACACACACACACTTCAGTTATTGAGCCTCTCTGACCCGATCCAGATTTTAAGAGCAAGTGAGCGCACCGGAGCCTGTCCTGCAGCAAACGCGCTTCCACTCTCCACACAAACACTTCAATAGCGCACGTTTCTCTAGGTTAACATCATATTGAGCGGCCATGTAAAGTTGCTACTACATACATCTTTCAGATGAAAAGCCATATTTGAGGTTGATGAATGATAGGTGAGCGTTTGGATGTCCTGCCCGAGTGTATTACCACATAGACCAGCCGTTAACAATCTGTCCATCACGGACTGCGTCATTCACTTAACCAGCCACACCAAAGCAAACAGGAGGAGAGCATAAAGAGACAGGGCAACTAGAATTGAGTTCAGAATTAAAATATACAGTTTATAGTTTATTTATATAAAAGGTATATTTGTGTGTAAAGTTGGGTATCATTACTATTCCCACTCCCGCCCAAAAAATTGTTCCTCTCCCGTCCCAATCACGTGATTCGTAGCGATTTTGTTTCCCGCGGGATTCCCGTGACCCGTGGGATTCCCGAAAAAATGTCAGCCTCTACTATAGACACGAGAGCACAGGGTCATGCTTCACACACGGTCCTGCCCAGAACACACATACACTTCAGTTATCGAGCCTCTCTGACCCGATCCAGACGCTCCAATCCTACAGACACGAGAGCACAGGGTCACACTTCACACTCGGTCCTGCCCAGAACACACATACACTTCAGTTATCGAGCTGCTCCGACCCGATCCAGACGCTCCAATCCTACAGACACGAGAGCACAGGGTCACTCTTCACACTCGGTCCTGCCCAGAACACACACACACTTCAGTTATCGAGCTGCTCCGTCCCGATCCAGACGCTCCAATCCTACAGACACGAGAGCACAGGGTCACTCTTCACACTCGGTCCTGCCCAGAACACACACACACTTCAGTTATTTAGCCGCTCCGACCCAATCCAGACGCTCCAATCCTACAGACACGAGAGCACAGGGTCACACTTCACACTCGGTCCTGCCCAGAACACACACACACTTCAGTTATCGAGCCTCTCTGACCCTGATCCAGACGCTCCAATCCTACAGACACGAGAGCACAGGGTCACACTTCACACTCGGTCCTGCCCAGAACACACACACACTTCAGTTACTGAGCCGCTCCGACCCGATCCAGACGCTCCAGCCCTACAGACACGAGAGCACAGGGTCACGCTTCACACTCGGTCCTGCCCAGAACACACACACACTTCAGTTATTGAGCCGCTCCGACCCGATCCAGACGCTCCAGCCCTACAGACACGAGAGCACAGGGTAACGCTTCACACTCGGTCCTGCCCAGAACACACACATCAGTTATTGAGCCGCTCTGACCCTCGACAGCTTGTGGCTCTGAGCGCAGACATATGGTCTGAGCTTCCAAACACACCGGTGTATACACAGAGGAGCAGAAAATCTTTAGTTAGCCATTTGCAGCAGATTAACAGCTTGTAGAATCTGCAGAAGAATCGATCGGGAAGGTCTGTAAGCGCAGGAGTCACCTGATACGTCCTTATAGCACTTCAGAACAACCACGAAACACACTACCATTACAGCTGCTCAAAACACTTGACCCATTTGATTTTTTCACGTTTAACGACATTGATGTGATTCAAGTATCATTCTCTAATCATCTGGTTAAAGAAAGTTTGCTAAGACTTTACTTAACGCCTTTATGTGCAATGCATTATAAAAGTAGTTCTAATGCATATATTATGCCTTGTAATAATGCATTGTACATCCTCACGGATAACTGTAAAATCAACTAGTTTACCTTTGAAAGAGGTTAATTTCTTCTGACTGCATTGACATATCCAAATTAATCGTGCAATCCAAATTTGTGATGAGATATGATCAATAAGCTGAGCAGATTTTAATTAGGATTGTATTCACATCTAAACATGTGTGATGCACTGTATGCATGTGTTTATTTGTGAATAAATTACTAAATCTGTTCATCATAAAACCGCTTGATTCATTTTATGATGCATTTATAGTCTTTTATGTTCCCTGGACTGAAGGAGGAACAGAAACTTCTCATTTACCTTATCTTCATGTTTCAACAATTAACCAAGAACAACATGAAGGTGAGTAAATTACTTTTTCACACTAATTAGCTCGAGTGAACCGCAGCGCTGGGATACTGAGGTCAGTGTGTCGTTTGTGTGAAGCACAAAAGCCAACAAGATCATCAGACAAGCGAAGGGACGCTGCGATGGAAAGGTGAAATCTCTTTTGATAGTCATCAGGCTCTTTCATTAGGAACACACACACAGCACGTCACAGATCGCACGGTGAGTAATTAACCAATGTGAATGAAAAGCAGCTTTCCTCTGTGTTTAACGGAGGCTTGTGGTTCTCTCCGGGCCGTTGGACTTTCAACAGGAGATCAACAGTGCTGTCTGAGGAGAGACACGGTCACCTTCATCGCCATCAAACGTGCCTTTCATGAGACGCTGCTGCTGCTGCTGCTTTAAAGCCCCAGTTTGAGTTTGCAAGGATGGAAAATACCATCCGCATTAACTATTAAAGCAGAATCTACCTCCATTTTTAAACTGAAAATAAACTTTAATAACACTCTCCTGCATCATAGCTGCTGTAAAAAATCCTATACTTATGTTTTACTAATCCGTCTATTCGCCACAGCATGCCATTTTCTCAGTAATACGTGCATCTCATATCCGTTTTGCTTTAAAGCAGCATTTGTAAGGAGAAAGATCTTGTATTTTCCATTAATCAGCAGAAAAACTGCCACAAACACACGACTCTTGTCTCATATGAGTCAGATTACAACTATTTGATCAATTCTCAGCCCATTTTCATGTGTATGACATTATCTTATGCCCAGGGGCGGACTTCACCAATAAGCGAGGTAGGGCCCCGTGTAATCAGGAGGGCCCCGTCTGATATTCGCGAAACATACATGGCGAATGCACCGTGTATTTGTGTTCTGGACAGCGTCAAATGTTCACTAACACTCAGTTTTTGTCAGGTACGGAGTTCTGCAAGCTTGTGAATCCACTCATTATAACAACGTAGATAAGATGAACATCGTTAGATCGTGATGAACTGAGTGACAGCTTTAAGTGATTATAGACGGAGACGGATTGTGTTTCAAATCATACTTTTATTTGTCTTGATGTTTCAAAATGACTCTCTCGTGTGCGCCAGCACAAACTATAAATGCAAATTAACTATAAACAAAAAACACGTATAAATACACGAACGCAATGCTTGGAGATTTTCTCTTAATAGATTACATCTTGGGTTTGTTTTTTCGGTGAACCGTACGGCTTAAGAACACTTGGAGTTGCATGGGATATGACATTTTAATCTTTTCATTTAATCTTCAGTCTTTTTGTAGTTTAGTAAGATTGAAGACTTTTACAAGTCAGTAAATTAACAAGTGCAAGCATTGTTTAATATAATGTCTTCTTTTGTGATCCGAAAAAATAAGGTAGCTTAATATGGCTTTAGAATAGCATCAGCTTGAGTAATTATTTAGGCTACTTAAGCTGTGAATGTGTGGTAATTATAGCTATAACGAAAGAGCGCTAGCGAGCAAAATAAGGGTTAGGTGTAAAAGAGCATATAATTGTGTTGGGGCACCGTACCTGAAATTTAGTTGGGACCCCAAATCACTAAGTCCGCCCCGGATTATGCCTGATCTAGATTTTAAGTATAATTATGGCCAATAACAGAAGCGAATGCAAATATGATCCAGCAGCTATCTATTTTTACTGCATCCAAGCAGCCACAATAAATCACAGATATTTGGGGATAAAAGCCGTTTTATTCATAAACTTGTGTTTATTTTAAAGTTATTTAGAATTTAATGAAGTATTTTATCACATTTTCCACTTTTACATTTTGAATACTTTGCGTTATTGCATTATTTATTTATTTTTTAAATGATGTACTTGATGGAATAATTTTTATTTATAATTTTGAACTCTGAATAATAAAATGTTTGCAAATCAGTGGATTTGTTTTTCAAGATTCATGGTTGATCTAATTGATTTAATAACCGAAGCGCTCAAATAAAAACAGCTGTAAATAAGCATTTAAATTGCAGTTTTATCTAAAATTTAGTTTGTACTCCATCAATTTGTTGTTGAAATATAAACTTTGAAATATTAGCTACAGTAAAAACTTGCTTTCGTGACAGATTTATTTAAGCACATTAAATAATAAAGAAATAAAAGCAGAAAGTCTTCATAGTACAGCATCAATAAAGATGTGTAGAGTCCTGCAGTGAGTTTCTGACAGGTTCATGCTTTCCAAACGCAGTTACATTAAACACTAAACCGGCGTACTTGTTCATACATTTAAGACCTTGAAGTGCCTTTATATACATTTTTATAAACCGATTCTGTTTAATAAGCTGACAACACCTTTGGTCATGTAAACGCGTTAACCTGTTTTCTAATGCATGAACCAATTGTTCTCATTATCCTTGACTGCATATAAACCTGCATTCAGTCTGCATGTGATAAAGCATGTGGATTAAACCCTATAAAGCTACTGCGTCAGATTTGATGCACACATTTCTAATGTCTCTAAATGACGAACATGATCAAAAGTTGCTGTTAAATCTGTTTCTCTCTCAATCTGCTGCATGTCTTCTGTCTCTGATCGATAGTTTAGTTGTGTATCCAGTAAAAGCTCTTTTAGTGTAATTGTAGAAACGTCTTCGTGTCTTTTTCTGTCAAATCTGGACTGATTTTGATCAAGTAAACGTCAGAATAACTGCAGTCATATTTCCAGATGAACACTTACTGAAGCAGCTCAGCTTTACTTGATTCTCCATCAATCATGTTTTAGTCTCAAATCTGATCATCAGGATCTTTTGAGGAGCTTTACTTTCACTGAATGATCTTCATCTCACATCTTCTGAGGAGCGTTTATTTCTTCAGCATTGCATTATATGTTTGGATCATCTACATATTATTAAGACATATTATTAGAGATATAGACTGATATTTAGATCAGTATCTGATGCACTGTTATAAAGATCTCATTGATTTACATTACAATATTTTGCTCAGTTTAAGTCTTTGAATAAAACTGAGCTATTTTTTCTCTATATTCTTGCTATATCAGACTATATGAGCCACAAAAGCCAGACAGATCAAATATGATACTCAACAAAAACACATGCAAACTTTTTAGACTTTGTTTTTAGGTTTAATCTAAAGGTTCAATAAACCGTTCCATTAAAAAAAGTAGTTTTCCTGAATATTATTTCCGGCTTGATGCTTTAACAACATTACAACTCATATACAGTTATATACACAGCAACAGAAAATAACTTTGGATTGGCAGGTTGCATGTGAACGGTTTTAAACAGGTTATTTCAATAAATTGATTTATGGTAGTTATCGACCGATGTGCATGTAAACATCTTGCCGAGGAACATCGGCTTGATTTCTGAAGCGCATCAGACCACAGACACCTTCCGCAGTGGTTCTCTGAGATGTGTCCAAATGTCCAGGAGCCAAACACTTATCTGTCAGGCGATACGAGAGGAGATTGAGATGTGCATGAAGTGTTTTCATGCTCAACTGTCCCGTCCAAGCAGAAGGGTTGGAGGGCAGAAGTCTGATACGGTGGAGCTGTGACCCGTGAAGCGGCTCTGGGCGCTCTCCGAAGCCATTGAGACGGCAGACAGCTCCATAAACACGTCTGAACATATGCTACAGCATACGAACGCGCGCCTCAGATACAGAAACCTTCCCATGAGAAGATGAAGCACTCTAGCACTGATACACGTGTGTGCTTATTAATGCATGAGTCATAATAACTCATGTAGTTCTGTCCCAAAACATTTACATGCTACTGTAGCATTCTCTATAATAGAACACAAGGAATGATAACATCATAAAACAATATTTTTTCTCTTTAATTCTAACGATATTTAATCAGATCAACCGGAATAGATGAACGAGATGCGTCCGTATTCAGTCACAAAACACTGTTATTTTAGTATGATTGAGAAACTATCATGGTCAGTAACAATTTGAATCAATTTTATGTTTACATTTTGTTTAAATTCATTTTTGCACTTTTTATACATTTTTATTTTATTTTAATGTTTTTGCAATTATGTTTTTGTCAATTTTATTATTATTATTAGCAAATGATTAAATAGTTTAAAAGTTTCAGTAATTTTGTTTATATGTATATACATGTGTGTGAGCGTGTGCGTGCGTGTGTGTGTGCGCATGTGTGTGTGTGAGTATGTGTGTATGTGTGTGCGTGCGTGAGTGTGTGTATGTGTGCGTGTGTCCAGCAGTGGGCAAAAAAACATCTACGTTGGCACACCATACGCATGCCTGAGCACTGCCTGCCCCGCCAAGTCCTCGACAGTCAACTAATGGGTGCAAAGCGCTCCGCTGGAGGGCAAAAGCGGTGTTTTAAGGACTACACCAGGGACCTCCTAAAACGAGCGAACATTCCCCTCACACAGCTCGGATCTCTGGCACTCCACAGGTCAGCCTGGCAGGTCACCTGTGCCACAGCAGTCTGTGAGATTACAAATTTTATTCTATGTTTGATTTGAATTCACTTCCTGACTAAGAGGTGTCAGGCAAATTCAGGTGTTTGAGATCGCTTCCTGACCATTTGAGCTCGAAGACAGCTGTGCTTTTGTCTCTATGATAATGGTAAGATCAATGAGTCAGACTACTGAGAGATTCAACCTTTGATCTGCAAATGACTTTGTCCTGGCCAGATGTGGATTCGTTAGGTTTATTGCCCTCAGATGTATGTTTATTTGATGTTTTGTCTCAACCTCAAAAAGTCCCTCCTCCAATCCTCCCTATAAAGATACCCTGTAAAAATGACTTAAGATGAGATTTTCGATGGCTACAGATAACAAGACATGTCATAGAATAAAGAAATTCTGCTGACGATCCAATCCGAAGTCTCCTGGTCTTCTCTTCTGAGATTTCTACACTTTAGAAGAACAGAGTTCACAACAGATGGTGCCGTGAACCCGGATAGAGTTCCAGCTTCCTCACCTGAAAAACTTCAAGCTCAAACAAAGATCTGCATCTTTTGGAATCCAGCGAAACTTCAAGCTGAACAAGGATTTCCCAGACTGAATTTTTCTCTCTGGTGAGTGCTGTCTCTAATCCAAAAGAACCTAAGACCAGTGTATCCTCTGTGCCGTCAGAGAAGAGTTAACATACATCTGTAGGGTTTGTTTAACTAAGTTTATCCTCTAAAGTTTTTTATTTTAGAGATGAAAGTATCCTCTGTTATTGTAGGCAGGGAAGTTTATCCTCTGTTTTCAAGCAGGGAAGAGTGTATCCTCTAAAGTTTTTTATTTTAGAGATGAAAGTTTATCCTCTGTTTTCAGGCAGGGAAGGTTAACATTACGTGCAAATTTTTAGTTTATCCTCTGTTCTTTCATATTTTAGAGATGAAAGTATCGTCTGTTCTTTCAGGCAGGGAAGGTTAGCATTACGTGCTAAAAAAACAAGTGTACCCTCTGTTGATCAGAGAAGTGTTTGTTTTGTTTGTGTGGTACAGAAGAAACTTGCAAAATGGTCAGAAGGAATGCTAGGCTGATTCCAACCACAGAAAAGAGTGGTCTTGCGACTCCTCTGTGGTCAGATAGTGAATTCAAAACACTGTTAGGGGAACAAATGGACCTAATAGTCACTGAAAAAGTTAGACAAGAACTAACGCAGAAATATGAGATTCATCCAGACAAGACTTGGTCGGTAGATGAGTGTAAAAAGGTACTAGGAGCAAGTATTCGTAAGAACAATGTGAAAGACATTATCTGTTGTCACAGGGAATTCAGTGTAACGCTAGCAACACAACAGTCTCAGTGTAACGCAGAGCTAGAGAAACAGAACAATGAACTCCGTGCGAGAGTATCCACTTTGATTAAGAAATTGAACCTCAAGAAAGTTGCAGCAAACACTGATTTGGAAGTAAGTCAGCCTGATAACATTTACCCTGATTTACAAGCGTTCTTTGAAACAGATGTAGCTCTCCAATCAGTAACTGGTGTGCCTGTAAATTCCGTCCATGTGTGTGGGGCTAGGAGAAGATCTCAGGGGATTGAGGACACTGATGGTGTTCCCCTCAATTCTTCTGTTGTGCAAATACAAACTGCTGCCAAAGCTTTATGTCCTAAAGATATAGAGAGACTATCTCAGAGTTTACCGTCAGCACGCACACATTTTTCTGAATTTAGAAGAACATTGATCAGTAAAATGCGTCTTTATGACATGTCGTTGGCAGAAGTCACGCAGCTGATGTCACAAATACTAACTGAATCTGAATTCAACAGTTTTGAATCTGCTGTCACTTCTGAACTGCGAAATGCCAGTAAGGGAGATTTAAGAGAAGGTATTTTGAAAATCCTAAAGAACATCTTAGGACCCAAAATAGATTGGTCTAGAATTACTACCTGTGTGCAAAGGAAAGAAGAAACTGTGAGTGAATATACTGAGAGATTTTGTCAGTCAGCTGTAATCTACAGTGGAATTGTTGATGACTCTGAAAGTGTACTAGATGACAAGGGACCCCTGGTTCGTATCTGGTCAGATGGCCTTGTAGCCGAATACAGAAAAGCATTACCATTCTTAGATCTAACTTGGTCTAACAGAACTCTCAGAAGTAACCTAGACAGGTTAGCTACATGGGAAAGAGATGCTGATGTCAAGGCAAATGTAAGAGTAGCAGCAGCTACGTTTAACACAACGAAACAAGACAATAGATGGTCTAAAAGAGAAAGCAAATGCAAATACTGTGAAAAATTAGGACATTGGGAGAAAGAGTGTAGGAAGAAGTTACAAGATAGTAAAAGAAATGCTATGCATAATTCTGCTCCTTCTCAGCCTGCACACAACCCTGAAGTAGTTCCGCCAGTGACCACTGAAACTGTGGTACAGATAGTTCAGGCTCTTCTAAGAGCACAACAAGACCAGGAAAAAAACTAATTATTGGGGCTGTGAGTAGCTACCTTTCCCCTGTAATCCAACACAATGACCAAAGAATTTTTGTGAAAGGTAGCATAAAAGAGAAAGAGATTGATTTTTTGCTTGATACAGGTGCAGAAATTACAGTAATTCCTACAAAATTGGCACAAGGTTTAAACATCCCATACAAGAAAACCAAACTTTGTTTAACTGGTGTAATAGGTGAAGATTCTGTTTTGTATGAAACTCCGCCCATAGAGGTACAATTTGGCCCAAAAACTCTGACTACAAAATTGCTATGCGCTCCATTAAATACAGGTGCAATTTTAGGCATGGATCTTCTGAGACAAATAAATCTAACTTTAGACATGTCCTCAGAATCTACTAGCATAAAAATTTCCTCAGCACAGATTTCTACCAATAATGCAACCCCTCCCGAGTATGCTTTCTTACAGAATCATCCAATTTGGGCTAAAGACAAGGATGATTGTGGGTTGTTGACAGGTGTAGAACCAGTTAAATTGACAGGAACTCCACCTCCGGTCACCAAACAATATCCGATTAATAAAGAAGCTATACAGGGAATCAAACTTATTGTAGAAAATTTGCTGACGCAAGGAGTGCTAGTTAAAACCAACAGTCCATGTAATTCACCCATATGGCCCATCAAGAAATCTAATGGGACATGGAGACTTACAATAGACTACAGAGTAGCCAATAAACATATTGAAAAAATCACCCCCCTAGTGGCAGATCCATCTACAATTTGTAATGGCTTACCATTAGATTGTAAGATTTTTTCAGTAATTGATATGTCTAATGGATTCTTTTCTGTACCGTTGCACTCTGACAGCCAGCCATGGTTAGCTTTCACAGTTGACTATGAACAATACCAGTGGACACGATTGCCACAGGGATTTCAAAACTCCCCAACCATATATCATCAGGCTGTCAGACGTGATTTGTGTGACCCAGAATGTCCGGTAAAACAGTCCACTATGATCCAATATGTCGATGATATTTTGATTGCCTCAACAGATCATGAGGTACATCAAACTGAATTGGCATCATTGTTGGACTATTTGCATAAAAAAGGACACAAATGCAGCTTTCACAAAGCTCAAGTTGCTAAAAAGCAAGTCACATTTCTGGGTCAAACAATTGGTGCAGGAAATAGATCCATTACACAGGATCGAGCGGCTTCAGTCAAAGCCATACCTCCGCCTAATACCATTAAAACACTCCGCTCATTTTTAGGAACAACAGGTTATTGTAGACCTTGGATTGAAGACTATGCCTCGATTGCTCAGCCTCTCTATGATTTGTTGAAAGGCCATGGTAAAGATTCAGATACTGTTTGTATGGAAGAACTTCATCTCAAAGCTTTTAATGATTTGAAGAGAGCACTATGTCAAGCACCAGCATTAGGAATTGCCCAATCTGATAGACCCTTTGTGCTTTATGTCCATGAACACTTAGGCTTTATGACTGCATGTCTAATGCAAGATCATGGGGGCAGCTTACACCCAATTCATTACTATTCCGGTAAACTTGACATAGTCGCTCAAGGTATGGGCCCATGCCTCAGAGCAGTACAGGCAGTTCATCTAGCGCTTCAGGCTTCATCAGGAATGGTGTTAGGTCAGACTGTAAACGTAAAATGCCCTCACACAGTGTCCGCACTAATGAATCAAGCAAAAGTCACTTCTGTCACCTCCTCCCGTTGGGGAAATTGGTTAGCAACTCTCACAGCCCCGAATATTGTTATACAGCGTGCACCAGTCACGAACCCATCCTCATGTATGATGTCTGCAATGACTGAATTTGTGTTAGAGGATGAAGGCGAAATGACTCATGATTGTGTTACGCTTACATATGCAGCGACAAGTGAAATAGCAGAAACTCCCATAGAGAACGCAGAATTGGAGTTGTTTGTTGATGGTTCAGCTCAAGTTATTAAAGGTAACAGACGAGCAGGATATGCAGTAACTTCCAAACAGAACAATCAAAACCAGGCTAAGCAAAATGCATCAGGAAGGAGTACCATGGGTTGAAGCACTGCCCGCAGTACTGTGTAGTATGAGAGCATCACCTAACAGATCAGTAGGACTGAGCCCTCATGAGATTATTACTGGACGCCCAATGCAGATGCCAGGTGTGATTGATCTTAGAAATGCTGATGTGCACATTGCTTCAGAGGCCCTGATCGCTTACTGTGAAAACCTTACAAAGGCAGTGCAGAGTGCCAAAGAGAGAGTTGAGTCGTGTTGGCAGACTCAACCAGAAGGTGGACACACAATCGTCCCAGGTCAATGGGTCATGATAAAGGCGTTCAAAAACAAGCCATTAGAGCCTAAGTGGTACGGACCACATCAAGTGATGTTGATTACAGCAGCTGCAGTATTGTGTCAGGGAAGGAAAACTTGGACTCATGTGTCACATTGTAAGGTTGTTCCTCCCCCTGCAGGGATAGGATAGGGCAGACAAGAACCAGTGAGGAGCCCAGGGAAGAACCGAAAGCAACAGGCTTCGGGGGCCAACCCTGAGGTGAAGATTTCCTCATAGGCCTTTATGGGCCTTTTTTATATCAAAAAAAAAAACATACACAACGCAGAGACTCACATACGGGAACTTCAGTCATCCATCAACACGATCAAGATTTTCGTACTCTTGATCTTTCAGCAAAATTACACCAGATGACAGAACTTCACGGACCCTAATTGCATGTTTTGTTTCTGTGTCAGCATGCAATTACATATAAGCAACACAAAACATGTACTATGTGCCTGTAACGAAGACAAGTTACAAGAATTAACTTTTAAGTGTCTAAATTTGTATTTTGTGAGAGTTATTAGAACTCTCAAAGGGGGGAATTGTGAGATTACAAATTTTATTCTATGTTTGATTTGAATTCACTTCCTGACTAAGAGGTGTCAGGCAAATTCAGGTGTTTGAGATCGCTTCCTGACCATTTGAGCTCGAAGACAGCTGTGCTTTTGTCTCTATGATAATGGTAAGATCAATGAGTCAGACTACTGAGAGATTCAACCTTTGATCTGCAAATGACTTTGTCCTGGCCAGATGTGGATTCGTTAGGTTTATTGCCCTCAGATGTATGTTTATTTGATGTTTTGTCTCAACCTCAAAAAGTCCCTCCTCCAATCCTCCCTATAAAGATACCCTGTAAAAATGACTTAAGATGAGATTTTCGATGGCTACAGATAACAAGACATGTCATAGAATAAAGAAATTCTGCTGACGATCCAATCCGAAGTCTCCTGGTCTTCTCTTCTGAGATTTCTACACTTTAGAAGAACAGAGTTCACAACAAGTCTCTCAAATACACCAAACCAACCAAGACCGACGATCCGAGAGACGAATCAAGAGACACCAGAGGGTGGCTGGTACCCCTCTGGTATCTGGTTTCCCCTGCTCCATCTGCGGAAGAGTGTGCGGCTCAAGGATCGGACTCAGCGCCCACGAGAAGTGGCACCAGCGTCAACATCGCTGAACCAACCCCCCTCCCACCCCTATCCCTGGAGCAAGCATTATCATCTAACACGATGGACAGCTAAGAGTGTGTGTGTGTGTGTGTGTGTGTGTGTGTGAGTGTGAGTGTGAGTGCGTGAATTCGCGTGAGTGTGTGTCTGCGTGTGTGTGTGTGTGTGTGTGTATATGAGTGAGTGAGTGACTGAGTGTGTGTTTGAACTTAAAAAGCATTGATTTTTATTTTAGTACATCACATTAAATGGAAATGAGAAAGGATGCCTTGGCAAACAGCTAAAATAAAAAGTAATTTTTTAAAAGGTTTTTAATAAATAATTATCTAAAACTATAAGCATTAACCAAATAATGACAAAAAATTTAAAATGACAAATGAGGTCCCTACAAATAAGGCGCGACCTTTTCAGCGTCATTATGTATTACGTGAAGCGTGCATCGTAGAACAGAGCATTTGTGTGTTTATAAAGCATATACATTATTATATTTTTCTAAATGAGGAATGGTTTGGCTAGATAAGACCCGTATTCATCGTCTGGTATCGTTTATAGCCCTTTTGAAGCGACACTGAAACTGTCATTGTGACCTTCAACCGTTTGGAGTCCATTGAAGTTCACTATATGGAGATGTTTTCATCAAAAACCTTAATTTCTTCTCGACTGAGGAAAGAAATACATAAACATCTCGGATGACGCGGGGGTGAGTAAAACATCAGGACATTTTCATATGAAAGAAAACTAATCTTTTAAAACAACACGTTGAGGAAAACTCACAAATCTGCTGAAGCTGGTTGCCTTAAACGTTTTATGTTTGCACCTTTTTTTTTTTACAGTGTAATAACTCCATTATTCTATTTTGGCATTAAACATAACTGAATAGAACTGTTGTGCCGTGTTTAATCGGTGTTTTTGAAGGAATCAGGTTTGAATTAATCATTGAAGTTGTGATGTGCATCACATATGATCCATTAAGACATAATTAAGTGTCTCTTCCAGCTAAAACACGAGTCCATAATCCATAATAACTCTTCCTCCAGTGATAAAGTGCATCTCCTGTCGTCTCTCACATCAAAATCCAGACACATATTAGTTTAGAGCTGTTTTGATCTCTGCAGATTTCTCTCCTGATTCAGACCAGAACACTTTATCACTGGAGCAAGAGTTATTATGGACTCATGTGATCAAACATTACTAGACTGAAGCGTACCTGCGGCGAGCTGAGTGCCGAGCGAGTCGTGGCTCTTATAGAAGACTCTGGCACACAGTGCAGAGAGACCGGTCTTGTGAAGAGCGCTCTGGTATGAAGACAGCAGCTGATGTGTGACGCTCTCAGCCGCGGCGGGAGGATCGCTCAAGCTCACGGAGAGAGACAGAGAGGCGTATCGAGCACAGCTGGACTGAAGCAGACGGCACTCGACACTGCTCCCCGGGATCTCTGAGACGGAGCGATGAGACGATCTGTCTGCGGGACGGTCCTGTACAGCCGTGACATGCAGCTCCACCGCTGCTCCTCTGGGCCAAAGACGGCACGACCGCGACGCTGCTCTCCACCTGAGCAGAGACAGAGACAATGCACTGCAACAAGAGCAATCAACAGATGCACACACGCTATGGACTGTAATCTATAACAGCGCGAAGCGTCTTCTGGCATTAAATAGTACTGTCAGGTTTAACTAAAGAAAAGCATGGAAAAGCTGAAAAAGCATGGACACTGTTATTTTTGCGCCTGACCTTATTGAATATGCATTTGGAGGAGTTTCCCTTTCAGATGCAAAATTAAATTAAAATGAATCATGCAACGTGATTTACTAACGTTTGCTCTCATTAAATTACTAGCCTTATTTAACGCCCAAAAAGCATGTCATAAACTATTTTGAGCTACTTTCCACACGCATTCATTTAAATGTAAGAAGAACACATTATTGTTTGCAAAGCGGTTTTATATTTTATTTGCTTCTTGGAATATCAGCTCTATTAAACCAAATAATTTTTTTGGCCTTCGGTTCTTTTCAACGTACTGCGGCTTCTTTGTTTCTTATCTGCGACTTTGTTAATTTGCACTGCGCTTGGTATGTGTGTCCCTGGAGCACAAAACTTGTCTTAAGTCTCTGGGGTATATTTGTAGCAATAGCCAAAAATACATTGCATGAGTCAAAATTATCATTTTTATTTTATGACAAAAATCATTATGATATTAAGATCATGTTCCATGAAGATATTTTGTACTGTAAATATATCAAAACTTAATTTTTGATTATTAATATGCATTGCTAAGAACTTCATTTGAACAACTTTAAAGATGATTTTCTCAATATTTAGATTTTTTTGCACCCTCAGATTCCAGATTTTCAAATATTGTCCGATCATAACAAACCATACATCAATGGAAATATCTTTATTCAGATTTCAGATGATGCATAAATCTCAATTTAGATAAATCTGTTTTGAAAGTGCGCTCTCCGTCCGAGTGTTTTTATTACAACAGATGAAGGAGTGATGACAAACATGGCATCTTTCTCTTTTATGAACACTTAATAAAGAAAGAGCTTATGATTTAAAACAAGAATACACATCTGCCAATGCGGTCAGAACAATAAACCTCATTCAAAGGGAAGACTAGTGAATTTTCTGACCCCCACATGTACGGATATATGCTCTTGTATTAAGCATAAATGCATTTACACTAGCTATATTTCTCGGAAAACAAGACTTCGTATTCATATTCGCTGTGCATCTCAAGTAAATGTATCTTGATTCGAGAATATTCAGATAAGGCAAAAATGCTGAATACATATTTAGTTTTTGTAGTGCATGCCACATTTAGTGCCATGACTTTATGAATTTAAAGTGCTGAGACTCAAAGCCTTTATGTATAATGTATTGCAAAGGTATTCGTAGTGAATGTTGCATTGTCTTTTTAATGAATAATTGTCACCGAATTTAAAATCATTATAATATGTGAAGGTTTGTGTGTCACGTGTTTAAATGCATTGTACTTTCTAAAGATGTCGCAATGTTTTATGATTGATAATTTATCATAACTCTGGTTTAAAATGATTCGTATGGTGAATTAATTAATGCATTGATGTATTTTGTAATGCATTAATATTTTATAATGCATTCTGCTTAAAGTAAAGTGTTACCAACACCTTGCAGGCCTTATTTTGTGGAAGGGTGAATTAAGACCCCGCAGAAAGCCTGAAGAAAGTGTTGCTTGAAGTCACAAAACAAGCAGTGCGGAGCCAATGCATGCTGACGAAACACCTGAGCTGGTTTATAAACCAGCCACGATTTGCAAAGAGTTGAATAAAGATCACCTGAACCCTCAAACCTCTCGTGACCGAGCCACAACAAAGACACACGGCATGATTGATTCCAGCTCATTTTACACCATTTCACCAGACTGGAGAGCGACAGTGATGGCTTTTAAATGTCTTCATCATCATCATCCTCCTCTTTATTCTCGGCTGGCGTCTACGCACGGGCCATTATCGCCTCTCAAACTCACGCGTGGCCCTCAAATAACACCGTCTCATCTGCTAATGGGGGGCAAATGAGTGTTTTATACAACAGCCGCTTTGTTGGGCCGTCGATAAGGGCAAAAACACTTAACCCTTTTTCAATTGGCTGGATCAATTTTCATCCACTCCAGCCACAGCAGAATAATGACGGGTTACATACACTTTATTTTGAAATTCACTCGAAAGCAGACGGCGAATAAATCAGAGGCTTTTCTCCCAATTCCAGGCCGCGTTCTTCTCGTGACCCGCTGCACTTACATCCCAGATTAAAGCAGCCGCCGCTGATTGCGGATCAGCATCGAACCACTTTCCAGTGCGGCCGCGAGTAAACAATAGCAGCGTGTTAAAGCGTTCACTCAGATGTCTGTAACGAGCGTGCTTTAATACGCCACAGATTAGCACTTAAGAACGGGAGGCTGTTAACGGCCCTCGGGGCTGTGCTGGGGTCCGGAGGGCCTTGTTTAGTGGCTTTAGAGGCCGACCTCACGGCTCCTGACATCAAGCTCCTCCGCTTTGATCTTCACGGGTCCAAACCAGCCCAAAACTCAAGCTCAGGTACATTCATGCCTCAGGTCAATTGAAGCCGTAATCCCATCCAGATCACATCACCGTCCAAAGTTTAACATTAAGTGTTTTTAAATATGATGTTTTTTCTGCTTACCAAGGTTGTATTTATTTGATCAAAAAATATATATTATATAATATTTTTGCAATTTAATATAGCTGTTTTCTATATGAATATGTGTTAAACTGTAATTTATTTCTGTGATCGCAGCTGTATTTTCAGCATCATTACTGCAGTCTTCAGTGTCACATGATCTTCAGAAATCATCATAATATGCTGCTCAAGAAATATTTCTGATTATTATCAATGTTGAAAATTTTTGTGGAATGTATGAATTATGCATTTATATAGCGCTTGTAATGATGCTTATACAGCGCATTTTTCACTATTTACAGATGATAGAAAGTTCAGAAGAACAGCATTTATTTGAAATATAAATATTTTTTTATATTATAAATGTCTTTACTTTGACTTTTGAGAATAAAAGCATTCATTTCTACTTTTGTAATAATACAAAAATGTAAACTTTTTTTTATATGTAGCGTCACATTTTCCACAAAATAAGAAGCTGTTCTCAACATTATATATTACATAATGCATATATTAAATAAAATAGCTACAGTATATTAAACTAATATAAGATATATTACAATAAAATAAAACAGATAATACATTAATTAAAAAGTATAAGAAATGTCTTATTGATAAATAATATTATAGACTGAAGAATAGGCTAGAAAAAATGTACCTTTTAAGATTTTATTCATTTCCATGACATTTTATAGGTCCATAAATATCCAGTGTTCCCAAGAATCCTGGTTCTTAAACACAAATGAGCGCTGTTAATGAAATAACCTCAAATAGCTGATTCTTTGGGGCTTATTGTCAGGCTTATCTGTCGGGTGGAGAATCTGTGTTGAGCAGCGTGATGTTTCTGTGCTGTCTGGAGGAGGTGGAACAGTAAACACCATAATAAAGAAGCGGTTTGTAAAGTCAGCGCTCAGCGGGGGTGCTTCCTCTACATTTCCTCCCAGCGGGACCAGAGTATTATGAGAAAGAGATGGACTGAGCAGATGTGATTACCAGTGTTTGGGGTAACGCATTACATGTTATTGTTTTATTTAGTGATTATGCCAAAAAAAAGTATTTTTATTTGTTGTTATTGATTTTTAAATATAAAACTTATGTGTCGGTACTTTATGAACATCTCCAGCACATTTTAACAATACCGTGATAATACTGATAATCGTGATAATTTTGGTCACTATATCGTGAAAATAAATGTTCATACCGTTACATCCGTACTACAACCCCAGCTCCAGAGAAGTTGAAACATTTTGTCAAATGCAATACAAATCTGCGATTAATTGACAAAAGTACAATGTGTTCACTGACCAACGTAAATGTATTTTGTAAATATGAACAAATTTTGTTACATAACATGTTGTAGGAAAGAATATCCTATATCTGTCCTGCTCACGTCCGCAGCCCTGTCAAAGCCAAGTGCCCGAGATGCAACAATTATCTAGGGACATTATAATTGAACATGACTTATTACTACATTTCAATACAAAATAACTTTGTACTGTATCTGTTTTAATGCACTTTTAAAGTTTGGATCATATTAAAAGCGTGGTTTGTACATTAGTAAATTATTTTCTTGTAAGATCCAGCCCCTTCACCGTCACTCACAGCCGTGTTTTTGCGCATGAGCCGCACGCACCCCAAAATGAAACTGATTAATCAACCATCGATAGCTTTTATCGATTATATCTCTTATTCACAATTAATCGATCGTCGATTCATTGTTGACATCCCTAGCTACATCCCTAATCAAACAGACCTGAAATGGCCAATCAAGCTCCTCAAGACTGCTTGAATATTGTCGAAGCCGGTTGAAAATAAACTTTCCAGGAGATTGGGTCCCCAGGAGCAGGATTGAAGACCTCTGTTACACACAACACGACAAATACAATATAGCCAGATCTAAATGCTAAGGTCATGGGTTCGATTCCCAGGGAACTCATGCTTGAATGTGTACATTTAAATACAATGCAAGTGGCTTTATTTAACAGTGTCATCCAAATGCATCAATGTAAATGTAATAACTACAGCATCGGAGTAAAAGAGTTCATACACAACTTCAAAAACTTCATGAAGTTGTGAGCATGAGAGGCGTGAGCAGGTTTTGTTTTGATTGATCTGAAGTTAAACGCTCTCCACAAACAACACATCTGCTCAGCTGCCAATTAACCCTGCAAACTCCATCACACACACCATTACAGACATTATGAACGCTCAGCACCAGGCACAAGCACACGGCCGTGTTTTCTATTATGCCGTCTTCCACTTCAGCAGCTCCATCTCCTTTAACTAGCGCTCTGATTGTTGGATGCATGGTGAAGCCACTGGTAAACGTGACGACTGGTTTATCGTTCATCTAAAGAAAGCATTTCCATCAAATCACTTGAGTGCACAAATCCAGAAGCATGTCAATGATGGGAGAGTACACAGAGAGATCAATGCTCATTAGACATCACTGCTGACAGCCAGCATACAGACACACACACACACACACAGAGACACACAGAGACACACAGACACAGATCACAGACACAGAGACACACACACACACACAACACACACACACACACACACACACACACACACACACACACACACACACACACACACACACACACACACACACACACAGAGACACAGTATACCACACACACAGGGACACACAACACACACACACACACACAACACACATTTGAACACTATAAAACACAAAATAGAAATACATGTTGTAGATTTTACTGTGAACAATTCATGTGTTACATTTTTTGCATCTTCTCTGGTGACACGTATTTCAATATTTTAACAGAACATAGTAACATATATTTACATTTCTTAATCAAAACAAAACAACCGATATTTAAATTTCTTATAAGAACAAAACAACCGATATTTAAATTTCTTATAAGAACAAAACAACCGATATTTAAATTTCTTATAAGAACAAAACAACCGATATTTACATTTATATTAGAATAAACAACGATACTTAAATTTCTTATAAGAACAAAATAACCGATATTTAAATTTATTATAAGAACAAAATAACCAATATTTACATTTATAGTTAGAATAAAACAACCGATATTTAAATTTCTTATAAGAACAAACAACCGATATTTACATTTATATTAGAATAAAACAACGATACTTAAATTTATATTAGACTAAAACAACGGATATTTACATTTCTTATAAGAACAAAATAACCGATATTTACATTTCTTATTAGAACCAAAACAACCGATATTTACATTTATATTAGAATAAAACAATGATATTTAAATTATATTAGACTAAAACAACCGATATTTACATTTCTTATAAGAACAAAATAACCGATATTTTAAATCTCTAATAGAACAAAATCGACTGACTTTTGTTTTGCTCAATAGAACAAAAAGGACAAATATTAAATTGCTCACTGAACACATGCTAACTTTAACACTATACTGTATTGTCATTCACTATACTGTATTGATATTTAAACATGTCTATCTAACTTGCTCTGTCAAAATAACTTCTTTAAAGTTGGCATACAACAGAACTGTCAGTGCTCTAGAATCAGTAGGCGGGGCTAAACAGGCAAGCAATATAGAATCGATGGGGTGGGGTCTAAACAGGCAGTCATGTCAGTGTTGTATTAATCAGTAGGCGGGGGCTAAACAGGCAGCAATATAGAATCGATGGGTGGGGCTAAACAGGCAGTCATGTCAGTGTTGTATAATCAGTAGGCGGGGCTAAACAGGCAGCAATATAGAATCGATGGGCGGGGCTAAACAGGCAGCAATATAGAATCGGTGGGCGGGGCTAAACAGGCAGTCATGTCAGTGGTGTAGAATCAGTAGGCGGGGCTAAACAGGCAGCAATATAGAATCGATGGGTGGGGCTAAACAGGCAGTCATGTCAGTGTTGTATAATCAGTAGGCGGGGCTAAACAGGCAGCAATATAGAATCGATGGGTGGGGCTAAACAGGCAGTCATGTCAGTGTTGTATAATCAGTAGGCGGGGCTAAACAGGGAGCAATATAGAATCGATGGGTGGGGCTAAACAGGCAGTCATGTCAGTGTTGTATAATCAGTAGGCGGGGCTAAACAGGCAGCAATATAGAATCGGTGGGCAGGGCTAAACAGGTGGCGATCTAGAATCGGTGGGCAGGGCTAAAAAGGCAGTCATGTCAGTGCTGTAGAAACAGTGCGTGGGGCTAAACAGGCAGTGCTGTAGAATTTGTGGGCGGGGCTAAACAGGCAGTGATGTTGATCATCTTCTGTGGAGGCGGTGCTTATCCACACTATTACATCATAGAGTAGAACATTCCACAAGCTGTCGTTTTGACAGACTGCCTTCAATATAAGCTAGTTTTAGACTAACAACAAAGTTTTAAGTTCTGAAACGTACAGGATGGTTTTATAGTACTACAATGAACTCTAAAGGGAATTTTGGTTTCTCAGTTCGTGACCCATTTAAAGTTACTGCAGTTCAGGTGTGTACACTTTCATGAGACATCACTTCTGACAGCGTGTCAGTCATCTGCGATTTTGCATGTGATTAGTTTAGTCAGAAATGCCCAACGTCCTGCCAGGATTCAGATAAGTGGTTCGTCAATATAACTGATGCTTAAACTTTAACGTTTGGTCTCTCTGTCTTGAGTATTTGCCTGTATGCTGGTTTTAATCATGAACTCAGTGTCTCTTTTGTTGCATGGATATATTCTCATGACATTCAGCTGAAATGAGCACCAGTGCCATGTGAAATCCTCATCGTGGGGAAAAGCCCGTCCACGGCGAGCATGGGATAAAACGGAGCAGATCGGATAATCTCACACACGCACCGACGCCAACACACAGACCAGACTTGCATCAATCACCTCTGCTCCATCTGATGAGCTCACATTTCAGCTCTTTCTAGGACCATTATGATGTTTTGCATTGTGATGGTTTATCACACTTTCAGCACATAAAACCACTAAATTCTCATCAGTTACATTAAATGAAAAAACAGACATTTTTAGAAATCCAGAAAGCTACCATTTGTAATTCACGTTAATCTCATTGGATTTTAATTGTTATTGTGCATGTGAACACTTCGAAAAGTGAAAGTAAATACATTTATAATATTAGAAAATATGTATGTTTCAAATAAATGCTGTTCTTTTGAACTTTCTATTCATCTGTGAATCCTGAATAATTAAATGTATGACAGTTTTCAACACTGATAATAATCAGAAATGTTTCTTGAGCAGCATATTATCATGATTTCTGAAGATCATGTGACACTGAAGACTGGAGTAATGATGCTGAAAATACAGCTTTGAACACAGAAATAAATTAGTTTAACACATATTCACATAGAAAACAGCTGTTTTAGATTGTACAAATATTTCACAAATTTGTATTGTATTTTTGATCAAATAAAAGCAGCCTTGGTGAGCAGAAGAGACCTCTTTAAAATATTTGTGCAGAAAACATCATAAATGTTTTGTGGAAATAGTGATATATTTAATTTTTCAGGATTATTTGATGAAAAATAGCATAATTTATTTGCAACAGAAGTTTTTTGGAAGGTCATACATGTCTTTACCCTCACTTTTGATCAATTTAATGAGTCCTTCATGAATAAAAGTATTAAAAACTAGGGTAATGGCTGTTGAAAATTCAGCTTTGATCACAGGAATAAATGACCTTGTACAATTCCCATAGACAGTTGCTTTAAATTGTAATAATATTTCACTGTCAAATAAATGCAGCCTTGGTGAGCATTATTCCAATGCATTTGTGCATTAAGTGCATGTATCTGAGCAGGAGTTGGTTTGTGATATCTGAACTATCAATAATCGTCATGATTGTGAGCTGATCAATAAGAGCATCTGGAACAGATCTCGAGAGCCAATCGATGCAGCAGATCAGAGGAATGAAGGAAGACATCTGCTCGTATCATTAAAGACACGCACCGATCTCACAGCAACAAGTTTTCATGCAGCTCGGTAACACAGCGATTTCACCAGGGAGAGCCTTCATTTGCATTTAAATGTCAGATTCAGGAGGTCTCGGGGACTAATTGCTTTTCCCTAATCGAGGTCTCTTAAATAAACATAAAATAATGAAACGATACAGACAGCAAAATCCCAAGCAAACACGTTAATAAAGGATTAAGATAGTATTAGTCTCGGGCTCAGACGACACACTTCAGCCACCGGCAGACGAATCTGCTGAACGCCAGTCTTTACATCAGTCTGTACATTTGTCACTTAAAAACACAGCATGCACTAACGGTCTTCACACACGTGTGATAAGAACGGTTTATACGATTCTAGAGTAAGGCTTCATGTGTTTTACCACCAAAATAAAAGCTCTCTGGTTTGTAAAAGCAGGATTTCTGCAGGTTTATGGAGGTTAATTTAAGGATTTTTAAGACCCGGTTAAGACCAAGTATGTAAGAAATGTAAGAAATGTAAGAAAGAAGATAAACTGAAAACACAATACGTCAATAGCGTCTCAAGATGTAAAGAAAAAATATCTGCTAATGGGCTCAGAAAAAATCAACTTAATTCAAAGGCAAAATACGTTTTCAACCCCACTGACTACAATATAGTGTTGTTTTAATCATTAACACATTTTAATTTTACAATATGCATCTCATGCAAATGAATCATGATTCAA
>QVTF01023839.1:0-49019 GCA_003573665.1 Oxygymnocypris stewartii | reverse complement strand
GTGATTTATGAGGACATTTTCAGTGTCCCCATAATTTAAAACGCTTATAAATCATACAGAGTGAGTTTTTTGAGGGAAAATAGAAATGCACCCGTCTCCTGTGAGGGCTAAGTTTAGGTGTAGGGTAGGTGTAGGGCAATAGCACATACAGCTTGTACAGTTAAAAAAACCATTACGCCTATGGAAAGTCCCCGTAAACCATAAAAACCAACATGTGTGTGTGTGTGTGTGTGTGTGTGTGTGTGTGTGTAATTCGGTCCGTTTGTATTTTTGTGCAGTTGCCTGGCGATCATAAACACACAAGTGAACAGCAGAACCTCAGCACTCTTACACTCTCCTGTGTTTTATGGCATTTTAGTTTTTTATTTAGTAAGTAAGTATATCTGTAAGGTAATGTAAAGTACACTTACACTTATGTACATGCATTACCGTCAATATTTGCCTATTAAATTTATCAAAAGGGACAGAAAAGACATGTATAATGTTAATTGTATAATGTCATTAGTATTATCAACACTGATAATACACAGAAAAGTTTCTTGAGCAGCAAATCAGCATATTATAATGATTTCTGAAGATCATGTGACAGTAATGATGCTGAAAATACAGATTTGATCACAGGAATACATTACATTTCAAATATATTAAAATTGAAAACACCCCATTTTAAATGTATGTAAAAATTGTAAATACTCCTAATATCTGAATGGTAGTGTAATGTGATTTGCTGCAATGAATCAGACTTCTCTACACAAAGAGACACACACAGACAGATTTGTTTGCTTAAGCACGTCACATTAACTGTCTCAGGACACAATACACTGCAAAGGACGCTGGCGTACAGGATTTTTAGGTTCAAGCGTCCTCCACAGCCCACAATGCACGCTTATGGTTACGGGAGCTTGAAAAAAAACGCTCACACCTGCGATCTTTAATGTCTGCCTCGATCTACGCTCCACTGGCGAGGAGAAAGACACCACTGTCTGTGTGCCATTTAGGACACAGTCGATGCAGGCCTGATGAGATGAGGTGAAAGTGCACTGAAGTCAACAGGAGCTTACCTTCTTCATGCACTCTTGGACTTGTTGTGCACAATTTGCAGAGAACAAAAGCAATTGAACTCCATAACAAAGATCCGCACTGACCGCACATCTCTTTGCTGCTGAATATTTGTGCAGAGATGCTCTTGAAATGGTTTTGGAATCAGATCGTGATGCAAATCGACATACATGAAGAAGAAAGCCAAAATATTAAATGTCATGGATGAATATTTACTGAGTAATCAACCCCCTATTTTGTGGGTCATAATTAAATTTTCACCTGAGATTTGGAGCCAAATTGCAAGAGGGGAAAATGACTTTAGAAAGATGGCAGAATCATAATTGTATTTTTACAGAGAGATTGTAAGGTCTATTAGTAAAATACTGGGATTTCAATGTGGCTCCATTAGTAAATTATTAGAAAGACAAACAATAGTGATGAAAGCCAAAATATTAAATGCCATGTATGTATATTTACATTTGGAACCAAAATGGAGGGGAAAACTAGATTAAGTCTGAATGCTTGTAACTCAAGAAATATTAAAGACATCTCAATATTCTTTCGGATGCTGGTTCTTAAGTTTTTATTTTGCCATCTTAATTTTTAGGCCCCATATGAGCCAGTTCCAGAGATATTGGAGTCTTTATGTGGATTCATGAGTTATTAAATAGTACACATTATCACATTTTTGCCAGGGAAGTTTCAGAAATGTGGATGATTTGGCAGAGAATGACCCAAGTATAGTCACGTTTCAGCAGTCTTGCAATGAAAAGAGACTTGAGATTGTGTCCCATTTATGCCAGTCTGCATTACAGCGTTTCAACGTCTCCTGTGATCAGTAAGAGAACAGACGGTTTACAACGAGACGGACACTAAAGCGCTGTCAGGATAACAGATCACTGCTAAATATAGGTGTGTGTGTGTGTTTGAAAGACTGAAGCTTTGCCCAGCATCTTGACTCATTTCATGAAAATAATTCTTTCTGTCTAAAATCACATGACGATTAGCTCATACAAGACTCTTCAGCTGAAATACGACACCCAAACCGGCTCTAGTGAAGCACACTGAGCATGAGACAATAGCTACAGTACATCTACATGCAGCAAAACTGCACTAAAAGTTTGATCTGGGAAAACATATCCAGTTAAGCTAAGCCTGAAGAACATGGTTATCTATTTGATTAAACAAGACAGTGGTGCAGATCTTAAAATCTAGTCATGTTAATCAATGCATCCGACAGTTTTCATCAGCCTAAATGTTGAGAACACAATACATACTTCTGTTGAGTTATGATCTGATGCATTTCAGAAGGCAACAACGGCACAGAAGCGAGCTTGTGAAGCATTTGAGGTTGCATACTTGCACAGGTTCATAATCAGAATAGACATTTCCCCCATCAAAATAATTAGAAATGGCCAAATGTTCAATATTTGACATTCTTCATGCTTTACCATTGACATAAGCCTAAAAAATGTATTCCAGCATAGCTTTAACCACGAAAGAGGCAACTGTTTTACAATAGAAAATGTAAAACGACTGACAGAAATATCCAGTGATGCAACATTTTCAATGTTTTTGTCATATTTTGAAGAAAAAAATATAGGTTATAATTTACATGATTCAGGCAATTCATAACAGAATGTAATGAAAACAAAATATTAGGGTATTTTTTGACAAATTAGGGATACAATTAAGAGTGAATGTGTGCATATTTTAAAATCAAATGTTGCGTATTTGATTATTTTACAATAAATTCTAGTTTTTTTAAACCCGTTTTTATTCCCTTAAAATACTTAATCATTTATGTCCTTATTCCTTTAAATAACAAACCACTGCAAACAAATATGGTCTCTGACAATGTTAAAGACCTGCGCAGTTTGGGGCATTAAAACCTATCTGTACACGTTTCATTCAGAACCTGTAATTGGACTGAATCCATTCAGAAAAATCAATGCTCGTAAACACAGTCCAATCTAGCTTTTATCAATAAAGACGATCTTTCTAACCATTCCCTCAGCTAAGATAGAAATCACATAGGCCTATACATGCTTCATGGCAATAGCTGTACAACAGTCTAATCTGATGAGTAAAGTTGAAGACAGCACTAAATACACATTAACGCGTTAGAAATGGGGGACAATATTCATTTTCAATGGCAACTTTTACATTTATGAGTGCAGTTTTTCCATTTGTCGTCCATTAATTGTCAAACTTACTTCCTTTCAAACTCATTTCTAACAAAGTGAATCAGCAAAGGCACTAAAGCCAACACTTGACAAGCCTAGACAATACTGTAATTACATTTGTCAAAAAGAGTCCACAAATATCAAATAAAAAGAGATCATGCACCATATCTAAGGCCATTTGGTAGCCGCCAGTCCTGGTTAATTTCTGACCCCTGCTCCGACATTAATGTCTAAACTCTGAGCTAAACAATGCTTGCGATTCGTCCGTCATAGATGAAACGAAAATAACTTCACTAAACAACATGTCACTCATGAAAACAGCCTCAAGGCAGTAATACTGAGATGAGTTAGATCAGGCTCATTGTCTCATTGCCTTGGGTAACAAGTCAACAATTACAACACCAAGCTGAAGATTATGGGATCGACTGTTTTACAGTAGTAAGCAATAACAACAGCTAGTTTTGAAATAAAAGCGTCCTGGCAAACCCATGTGTATACCGATTCCTGAATTAAAGCCAATGCAATCACATGCACGGTTATCAACCCAACAGAAAGTTTTAGGTGCGTATTTGTGAAGTTTTGAGGTGGGGTGGCAAAATGACACATTGTTGTTTTGTTGACACATTGAAGAAGCTGCACTAAAAATCAACCAGACGGGAACTATGCACAATAATTAGCAACAAAAGTATGCTCTACACTTCTGCGTTTAAGGACAAATATAAAGCCCAAAGCGGTTTTGCGCTAGTAAGGGTCTGATATTAATCACACAGCGTTGAAAGGGAAAAGCAGCTGTAAAGGAATCAATCCGAGCCCTGCTACGCTGCAGCATCAGCACACAACACAAAACAGCTGGAATACACGAATATAACGCGTAAGAGCAGCTCTAAACAGCCGTCCAGCGGCGCGAGCGTGCGTTTTCCAGCGTGTTGCTGCAGTCGCGCTGACGTTGGCAGCGGCTCCGCGCTCCATCCGCTTCTACAAGCGTCAATCCAGCGCTCTAGCGTCGCGTCAAACTTCTGCGTTCACGATTTTCCGATGTCAAACGTCAAAAACGGGTCGTACTCACCTAGGTCGTTGTCCATGTTTCGTCGCGGCGGTTCTGACTCAGGAACGGGACCAGGAGCCCGTGATTTGCCGCGCGGCGATGTCTCGTGGCGCGCTTCCGCAATCTCACGCGGAGAAGTTTTTAACTCAAGTGCACGAGCTGCACGAGCCCGAAGTGAGTCGAGCACGCGCAGTGCTCGCTCGCTGCCCTACAGAGAGGGATTAGGAAAAGCGTCCAAACAATGAAAGATGGCAAAATTATTGCAAACACATAATAACAAAAAAATAAAAATTATTATAATTGGAGCTAACATTTAATTTAATGATAGGCCTACTTTTTGCTATCACACACCACACCACACACACACACACACACACACACACACACACACACACACACACACACGTTCGTTTCTGTGAATTGTGGGGACTTTCATAGACTTCTATAACTTTTATTCTGACCAATGATATTTTCTATCCCTAACCCTAAACCTCGTACAGAAACCTGTTTACATTGTTACTTTCACTTATTGTCACTTTCAGATAAACAACCATTTACTATTTTATTTTTTTTCCTCGTGGAAATGTTATTTTCTAAATATATTTAATTTAGAAAATATAACAAATTATAATTATGAGTGCTAATATTTAATGTATTTATAGAAAGAACGATAATAAAATATTAGGTAAAATATTAGGTCTACTTTTAATAAATAATATAATATTTATATATGAAATACTAAAAGTGATTATATAATATTTAATTTAATTATAATATATTGTGACCCGGGACCACAAAACCAGTCATAAGGATAAATGTTTCGAAATTGAGATTTATTTAAGATTTATCTTAAAGCTGAATAAATAATCTTTCCGTTGATATATATATATATTTGATAGGATAGGACAATATTTGCCCGAGATACAGCTATTTGAAAATCTGGAATCTGAGGGTGCAAAAAATATATGAATATATATTGAGAAAATCACCAAATGAATTTCTTAGCAATGCATAATACCAATCAAAAATTAGTCCTCAGTTTTGATATATTTACAGTAGGAAATTTATAAAATATCTTCATGGAACATGGATCTTTACTTAATATCCTAATGATTTTTGGCATAAAAGAAAAATCTATAATTTTGACCCATATAATGTATTTTTGATTATTGCTCCAAATATACTCCAGCGACTTAAGACCGCTTTTGTGCTCCAGGGTCACATATTATTACCTTAGATATAAGAATAATATAAATAATAACAATAATAAACAATAATAATGGGTACTAATAGTTAATTTTATAATAAAAATATTAAAAAATACATGGTAATAAATTATTACATATAATATGTACTAATAATATATCATTAAATAGTTAAATAATATATAAATGCTACAATTAAATAATACAATTTAACAAGTAATACAACAAATACTAATGGTGCTAATATTTATTGTAATAATGCAGTTATTAAAATGATATGCAAATACATGCAATTATATGCAAACATGCAATAATATGCAAATGATGATAATGATAATAATAATAACAAATATAAAATAACGATTATATAATTTTTACTTAAACTATAATAGAATTATATACAAATAAATAAACAAAAATCATTATCGGAAACATCATTTGATTGAAACTATGCATATACAGTATGCACAATATCTGCATGAAGTCATGGCAATGATATGCGTTTGATGAAGCGGTCTGCGCTTTCCCATGTGTTCAGCTCATTTAGACAGCATTAATAGCACACACATGAAATGTCAAGCAGTGCCACGTCAGCCTATACATTACACAGTGATCAAGTCATCAGAGCCAGCACTGCACAGCAGCTTCAGCGTGTTCTTACCAGTGCACACTTACAGTAATATACTTCAGACTGACTCATCTGATCATCTTTAGTGCTCTCTGTTGTGCTGAGGGTGAAGACTGTGTGTGTGTTGGCGTGCGGCTCCATTGCGGGGAGCTGTTGGCTATCAATATCCCATGTTCAACAGCTGCTGAAAGCTGCAGGCTCTTTGGGAATCTACTGAACACACTCTAAATTCACACGTTCATGTCCATGGTGAGGTGAACGGCGGTCACAGCGCTGCAGGGGAACCCGGGTACCGCATGAGGAGTGGAAGGACATCTGTGTTTACCTGGGCTATTCCTGCTCTCCAAAACAAGCACACTTCAAAACATAACAGTAACTGCTTTCCTTTAGGCAATTCGTTATCAATTTGATCAAGCATCTTAGCATATATTTGGGAAAATAATATAAATATGTGACATACTCTACTATTCGGGTCAGTAGGATTATTATTATAATTTTTAATGTTTTAATTTTCACCAAAAGGTGCATTAAATTCATTAAAGTGACAGCAAAGACATCTATAATATTACAAAACATTTCTATTTTGTTTAAATGCTGTTGTTCTGAACTTTCTATTCTCAGTTTCCACAGAAATACGAAGCAAACAAGACTTCTTTCAGGTACACTGCACTCTTTCAGCATGTTGACTGGTTTAGTCAGCCACAGTATTTCTCTTCTTCTGTCGTTATTTCATCAGACTCGCATACTATTGCATTCGACGTAGTAAAATAAGAAAGAAAGAAAAAGATTACTGAACTACATTTGACAAGAAAATACTATTTCAGTTTTTCTTCTTCAGTTTTTTTAATTAATTTACTAGCAATATCCGAATAAAATTGTTTGAAAGTAAATTCTAAAAAACAGTTAGTTTTAACAATAATTAGAAATAGTTAAATAATCAAAATTAATTAGTACAAAACAATAATTCTATAAAAAATAGTGTTTAAAATGATTATTAGCAGTTAAAAATAATGATTAAAAAAACTAATCAAAACCAAAATGAAGCTGGTTAAGTAACTGTTTTACTCAATCTGCAGAATATTAGATGATTATCAGTAATTATCTGTTGCACAATAATGTCAGATTCACAGTAGCTTGCAAAATATTTCGACCGTTCGACATCTACACTGATTGTATCAGAGTTTAGTCACAGTTGTGTGTTCCTCATCAAAATCTGCCTTCGTTGAGACACAGAAAGGCCTAGTTTGGTTCTTCATCGACATGTGTCACAGAAAGACTCTAATAAAGGCCTGTAGACACTTCTCAACTACACACACTGTTTTCAGGACAGCGAAGATCTGAAACTCTCTGATGACATCATGTTGTTTGTAATGCCAGGAAATCTCATAATTTCACAACCGCTGAAGCCAGCTGAGTAACGAAACAGCACCAGAGCGCAGGCTTCACAAAGACATCCATGACCTGGATCAATGTGAACCATTCTCAGACAGAAGAAAAGAAACGTACGGAGGAACAATGAAAGAATAGGGCTATTAAAAGCCTTGGGGAAACTGTTTTCTGTTGTTCAATCCAGCAACTGAACTGACACACGCTAGAAAGAGTGCAATTATTTCCAATCTCGTTTAATAAACATCAAACATCTGCTCTGTTGTTTGAAAACAGCACCATCTACACACGGTTATAGAGAGAAAATAATAGTCTTTTACAAACTAATACATCTAAATAAATGGATGGACAATTCTGCTTTTTAGTCACATAATGAAATATTTAGCTTTGATTGCTCATGGCTTGAATTAAACATAGTTTCTGAAGTCTGGAATAAGAATAAAACCTTCAAATTGACTGTCAAAATTTTATTTTCCACATTTGTAAAACAAACAAACAAACAAACAAAGATTATCAGAAAAGTATTTTTCAAGCTTTCTACTTAAAATGTTCATGTTTTCAAGGTTTTCGTGTTTCTTTAGTGAACTTTATTCTGAGTGAAAATTGATTCAAATTAAATCCTGTTTCATTGTTCAGTGTATAAAAGAGAAAAATCACTTAGTTTAATAACAATTACGATTAAATAAAAATATTATAATTAAAAATAAGTACAAAAGAATAATAATGCAATTTAAAAAATCATTAGCATTTAAAAATAACAATGAAACACAATTTAATTCAATTAAAAACATTATTAGCCATTAAAATAATTAGTAAAAAACTTCAAATAAAAAATTAATAATAATTGTTATTACAATTAATAACAATAAAATACAATTAATCATATAATTGAAAAAAAAATAAAACAATAACTATTAAAATAATAATTACATTTAAAAATAATTCAAAAATAATTTGTAAAGAATAAATAATTCAATTCAATTATCAAAATGACTTAAATTATAATTATTTTAAAAATAATACATACATTAAAAATGAAATCGTTAGCAATTAAAAGTAACAAATAATACAAATAATTAGTTTGAAACAAAACTGAAGCTGCTTTAGTTTACCACTAATCTGCAAAATGTTGGATTTCATCATTTTCTGTCGCACAATAATGTGAGATTTACAGTTCAACATATACACTGAGTTTAGAGACACAGTTGTGTTTTCTGCCAGCTTGGCGAGGCGTAGAAAGGCCTAGTCTGCTGTGGTAACCTCATCGGTATGCCATGGATAGGCGATTTGGACCAGCAGTGGAAGCTTGCCATGTTTTTTTCATCATCATTCGTGACAGCAATGCCAAGCCCAGCCCTGGCCTGCCCACATGAGACTAGAGTTATTTCATTAGTTGTCATTTTTGGAGGCTGCCACGCTTTGTTCTGCGTTCACATGACTCAGCTGAACTCCTGCCAAGAGCCGACGACTTACAAAGAGACAGGAAAGACATAAAGAGGATGACAGGAAATAAAGAGAAGTACACACATAAGCACAGCGATATGGACCAGTAGGCCTATTTAGAAAAACTGTGAGGAGCAATGGTAGATTCCAAAAATATAGACAACTTAAAAAGCCATTTTTCTCCAAATATCTGATGCAGGTCTATTCATGAGCGGATAGCGGCAGAGATGATTGGAGAGGAAGACAAAGCAAACAGGGCTGGTGTTATACAGAATATTAACCTGTGTCATGTTTAATTTTCTAAATTTTTTAAGGTTGACTTTTAATGTTTAACAATAAATGAATAAAGCGTTTTGTGCACTTGTAATTATGTACCAATCGTGCATGAGGTGCACATGATGACAGGAATGTTTACAATTGATGCTACGATTTTAGTCTGATCTAGTCTGCCTTATCCGTCTAACAGCACTCGTCAATATAAAAGTGATTGAGATGGCCAACCAAATCAAAGTACATAGGGTAGGATGGAAGTAGCGAAATATTCAATGTTTGACAACTGCTTAATGCTGGAAATGAACGTCTGACAGCAATATCTAGTGATGCAAACTAGCCGAGCTTCAAATACGGCCATTTTGAATTGAGAATTGGTGATTTGTGTAGTTCCTAATCTGCATGTGACGAGACAAGGAGCGTTAAATTAAAGCTGCAGTCTGTAAGTTTTCATCTTTGTTGACATCTCTGTTTGTAAACCTGGAACTGCAGTAGTTTGTGGAATTATCTTTATCATGTGTGATGTACTTCGGCCCGGCTCCAGCGCGGATGAATCTAATGCTTTGAGGAGTATGTGCGGCTGTCAGTCACCGCACCGGTGTGGATGTTTACTGTACTTCACAATCACAGATTCTATACGTCTTGGAATATATGACCCAAATATCAATTTTCACCGGATATTGTCATCTGAACAAGTAACAAGTCTGCCATGTTTGTTCTTACCAACTGAGGAAAAAAGCATTACAATAACGATCGGTTAGCTCATATCACATCAAACCATTTAAAGTTATACTTTATTCTCAAATTATTAATGTTAACAACATCAGCATTGCTTGACTATGAGTATAGAGTGTATAGAGTGTATAGCAATTTCTACTGTCTAATCTATTTATCATGCCATTCGAATTTCATATTAAAAAATTATATTAACCCAAAAAGCTAATTATGCTTCCTTCGAACAGGTTTTCTTTCAAATAGAAATATTTTGTAATCTCAGGCCATCTGTAATCAGAAGCACATTTAAAACTGGAATTTAATTTCATTCACACGTGTTTCATAAACACATAATCCTTTCTGGATCACAATCCACCATCAAAATGATTCATTTACTAATTTCAGCTGTTGTGAGAAAAGTTTATAAACGATCGGTCACCTGCAGGATCCTCACATGAGATAGCCTACTAGCCGGGACAACTTCTTTATGTTTACAGACATCACTGATTTGACTATTTTTTACTCTATCAGATCACACTTGTGTATTTTCAGTGTTGTATCAGTCTAGCAGAAAACATCAAATCAGACACGAGGCAGAGATCAGAGGTCAAAGCATGGGGCCGAGGCCTTTATTTCCAATGATAGACACACAAGAGGCAAGGCAGTCACTGTTGCTTTCGAGCTTTCTTCGTGG
Source organism: Oxygymnocypris stewartii (assembly GCA_003573665.1). Classification (NCBI taxonomy): domain Eukaryota; kingdom Metazoa; phylum Chordata; class Actinopteri; order Cypriniformes; family Cyprinidae; genus Oxygymnocypris; species Oxygymnocypris stewartii. Next base: position 38,407 of record QVTF01023839.1, on the reverse strand, counting down.
TCCTCTGAGCAGGCGCAGGGCAGGGGTCATCGGCAGGGCTGGCCGGTCTCCTTCAGCTGCTGGCATCCTTGGCGGGTGGGGCAGCGGGAGCGGGGGCTGGGGCTGGGGCGGGGGCCGGGGCTGGTTTGGGAGCTGGATTGGGGTTTGGTTTGGGTTCAGGGTTGGGTTTGGGTTTGGGTTTGGGAGCCGGGTCGGGGATGGGGACGGGGATGGGGACGGGGAAGCAGCCCTGTTTGTGCCACTGCATGTCACGCACACGTCGGACAGACTGCAGCTGTGGTTCTGGGGCTCCCCAGTCGTTCCAGTGTTTGTATTCGCCATGTTCAAACACGAACTGACGGCCGCGGTAGCCAGGGTACATGTAGCCCACCCACCTGAGGAAAGAGATTGGAGTGTCAGAAGACAGTAAGTACATTTTTTATGATATCTACACTCTTAAAAATAAAGGTTCCTAAAGGAGGCTTCTGCAGCGATGCCATAGAGCAGCGGTTCTCAATTCCAGTCCTCGCGCCCCCCCCCCCCCCCCGCTCTGCGCATTTCTTATGTTACTCTTATCACTTCAGACGTTTGTTTTATTCGAACGCAAGTGCCCTGCGAAGTGGACATCACAGGATATTCCTCCATGATTCCATTTCGAAGCGAACGTATTCCATTCAAAGTGCATTGAAGTGTGCGAGATGTGAATTTAAATTGTATATATTTACAGACGTATATAATGTCACACTCGTCCGTGCGTGGAGACGTTGCGCAGCGCAAATCCATTAATGAATGTTCTGAAGTGAAGTAAACTTCAACGGATTTCCCTGCTCAGGGAGTAGGGAGCAAAGGACCCTGTGTAGGGAGCAATGGACACTGTGTAGGGAGCAATGGACCCTGTGTAGGGAGCAATGGACCCTGTGTAGGGAGCAATGGACCCTGTGTAGGGAGCAATGGACCCTGTGTAGGGAGCAATGGACACTGTGTAGGGAGCAATGGACCCTGTGTAGGGAGCAATGGACCCTGTGTAGGGAGCAATGGACCCTGTGTAGGGAGCATGTAAATCGGAACACAGTTCATGCACGGAGCGCACTTCTAACAAGCTGATTATCTGAATTAGGTGTGTTAACAAAGAGAAACATGCAAAATATGCAGAGCGGGGGGGTGCGAGGACTGGAATTGAGAACCGCTGCCATAGAGGGACCATTTTTGGTTTCCCAAAGAACCTTTTAGTGATCAGTTCTTAAAAGAACCATTTTTCTTCTTCGTGTGAATAACTTTTATAATTTAATGAAACTTTTTCCATTATAAACAACCTTTTGTGCGATGGACGGATTCCATGGATGTTAAAGTTTCTTAATGGAATCAAAACAACAATAAAAACCAGTTTTTAAGAGGGTGTAAAAAAAATATTTGTTATTATTGATGTAACCTTTATTCAATTAAATTGTATTGCTGTTTTATTTTCATATTTTTTTTCTATTTTGTATTCTATATTCTTACAGAATATAAAGAATATATAATTATTTTATTATATTTTAATTTTAGTAAAAATTACTAAATTTGATATTTTTGTCATTTTCAATTTATTATTTAAAATCTGTCTTATAGTTATTTTTGTATTAAGTTTTAGTTTTTACTTTTAGCTATTTTACGTCAATCTAAATAGAACAAAAATTAGAAATGTTGCCTAGGAAAAAAGCTGCGGAAAGAAAATACATCATTTTTCTCATGTTTATGTTATTCAAAGTATGGTTATAGTTTTAATTTTAGTTAACAATATTAAACCAGTATGGCACCAAGAACAGCAAAGTTGTTGGGCGGGGGGTCATGTTTAAATGCATAATTACTAATACTGAAAACAGTTTGTGCGGTTTAATATTTTTGTGAAATTAAAGATTCTATAATAAATAGAAAGAACAGCATTTGATTGAAATATACAGCTTTTAATTCTCAATGTCTTTACTGTCACTTTTGATCAAATTAATGCATCCTTGCTGACTAAAAGTATTTATTTCCTTAGACTTTTTTATTTACCTCAAACTGTTTTCTTTCTGATGAACCGAGCACAAGACCAGATGTGTTAAGGAAGTAAACACGGACTTTGACTTTAAACATACAGACTGTGTGTAATCAGGAAAACTATGGACTGAAACAACGATCAAGCCCAGGTTCATGAGTTAATGGTGTTTGATAACAGCAGCATGAAAGCCATCTCAAACTCACGTCCCGTTGACAGCTTTGGCACTGGCCACACGGTCCTGGAAGCCGTGAACCCACAAGCTGGGAATGTCATCATCCACGATTTCCATCTTCCTCCCGGCAAAGCTGCAGTTCTCGAACAGATGTAGTTTGTGTTCGGCGCTGTCCTGTAAAGGAGCGTAACACAAGACTCAGTGGGTCGTGACCGAGCAGATCTTTAAGCAGCGTCTCTCTCTCTCTCTCTCACCACTCTCAGAGGTCTAATGGACAGGAGGCAGTAGCTGCTCTGGCTGTTGGTCCAGGTGGACCAGCGAGGATATTCTCCCTTCTCCAGAACAAACTGCTCTCCCAGAAAGCCCTTCTGCTCGAAGCCGACCCATCTACGACCAGATCCAGATCAGGGTGGATTAATGGATGATTGCTTTTGATTGATTAAACTTGTTTTTGTTTGTCATCTGAACCCCTTTGAATGCACCCTTGTCAAAAAGTAATATATTTAAATCAAACAAAGTATAGTTTAGATCAATTAATATATTTACTGACATATCGTTTGAGACTGATATGAAATGTATAATTAAACTTTATTTGGAGTACTTCTTGTGCACAATGCACATTTCTTAATATGAAGCATAAAATGAGTTTTAATGTCACTATTGATGAGGATTTTATGATCTTTGAATATTATTGGTCTTTAAATGCAAGATATTTAAAGTGTACCTAAAGTATGGTTACAATCGTTCCACTTTTACACAATCCAATATACTTTAGTTGAACTTCAGCGCTACTTCTGCTCAATTAAAGTGCATTCAGCACTAAATGAGTCGTTCTAATTCAGCAGACTTTAAGTACACCACTTTAGTACACTAAAAGTGCAGCTGCAGGGGATTTGTATTTAGTACATAAACTTACTGTAGTATACTTAGCAAAAATAAATGTCTTTCAAATATATTTTAGTATATTAATTTATAATTTAATGTTACACTCTCATGTTGACGGGTCTCTGGTGTTATTAATTAGTCACATGACTTGAAGATAAATCAGTGTTACTTTAGTTTCATGTATATACTATTATAGTTTTGTTAATTTTTCAGGTAGATTATGTATATTTGTACGTTCAATTTTGCTGTTTTGTTTGTTTCTATTTCTTTATATAACTTATGAAGTTTTAGTTATGAAGTTTTATTTAGTCTTAGTTATTTTAGTACCTATACTTGCCAACTAGCTAAATGAAATAAAGTTAAAGGAAAAGTCAATTTTTTTTCAGTTAATTAAAATTTTATTTCAAGTAAGTTTTGTTGTTAATTATGGATAATAACATTGTGGTAAACAAATAAAATATTTAAAAATTTTCAAAATAGCTGTTGAACTTTTTGACTTGAAGGCCACCTGTATAATATAACAAACAGAACTGTATCTAAATTGATGTTTTATAAACTGTATAGGTAGATTCATAAATCAGTTTATTTTGTGCTTGCAGAGGTTTTAAGAACTGCATGCTCTAAACAAATATTATAGAGGGGGAAATAAATATAATTTACTCTTTACTGAATTTCAGTTAGGTTGTTTCAATATAGTATTAATAATTATATTATACATTTTAAGAAAAGTCTGGCTGAGAAGCACTGATATAGTAAGTAGTCCATTGAGTTGTATGTTATAGTCTGACGACATATGTTATCATTTGTGTGCAACACTTACTATTATATCTATAATATCCTATTCTCCTTCTCCTCTTAAATCATTTGCATATATTCAAGAACAGTCAAACATTCTTCATTCCTCCTCGTGTGGTTGTAGATAATGTGGTTTGTCAGAAGAGAGCATGTACTCACGGGCCAGACTCAACTATGACGGATCCGACTTTTTCCAATTTCTTCTCAATCAAGTCCTTGCATTCTGCCGACAGCTCGACCTTTTTTCCACAGAAGTTCTCGAACTCAAACAGTGAGGCCTGTGAAGAGCATTCAACATCATTAACTCATAAACTGTTTGGGTTTCATTGATTACATTTCTGTGCAAGTCATTTATAAAATCATTTATGTAAATTGTCATTCATTTTAATGAAGAACTTGTTTCCCTTAGACAAGAATGACATTAAATGAAAAACAAATGGAGACATTTGCCGTTCAGATTGTTCTCCTCAAGAAGTACGTCTCCTCCAGGGCCGTGCAGGGACCTTTGGAGGGGCAGGTGCTCAAAGTATAAAGGGACACAAGGAACACGGCTTTTAATAGGGCTGTGCTCCTGCTGTTATGTGTATCGAAATGCATGCTTCTGTATTAATAAAGCAGCAAATGCCATGACGCAGGTTTGAAAAAGAAACACAGAAAAGACCTTTTTAAGTTTAAATGTTAAAGACATTTTTTGCACCTCTTGATTACTCTGGAATTATATTATTATTATTGTTGTTATTGAGTGTACAGGGTGTGGTGGTTTTGCTGTTGTAAACACTACTGTTGTTGCTGTGGAAAAAAATATTCCTGTCTTATTTCAAATAGAATTCTATTCTAATCCGGTTATGAATTTATTCATTTGTTGAATGATAAGGATTATAAAAACAGGATTGATCAGTAGAAGTTGGAAGATGAGAAAATCAGTGTAAGCCTGTTTTACAAGTGTTGTGGTAATTATTTTTAAGGCACTTTACGTTTTTTAAATAAATACTGTAATAATAATAATAGTTCAACATATGAATAGTTTTTAGTAAGATAACATAAAAAAACAAGACACCTCGATGCGCTTTAAAATTTTCCCAATTAAACAGCAAGAACAAGAGAACAAGAGCCTTTGTTTTTATTGCTGTGTGTAGAATTTAGCTGCATTTTATATTTAATATTAATTTGAATAAAACTTTATCCGCACTTTATTTGAGATCGAGCAGGTGTTTTCACAGAGATTTCTAGATTTAAATCTAGATTTAAATTAAAACAGACATGACCTGACATTTTATTCATATCCAAAATGAGGAGATATGAATATCAGGAGAGCTGAACACTCGTGCAGCGCATGTTTCATTCATACTCGAAGCCAGAGGACGCTCTCGAACAGAAACTCATGACGTGTAGGAAATAGACAAACACACACGGCTATCGCTGTAGCTGAGCTGAATAAAAAGCAGAAATGTTTTTACTGATGAAACGTGAAGACAATAAAAACACGATTGTGAAAATATATGGTTTATGTGTGTTTTCAATGAGAGCATTTGGACCTTGTAAACCACTCCTGCTCCTCCTTGGCTCTTCCCAGCGACTTGCTGATCTGGGACTCCCTGCAGATCCGACATCTCTCCGCCTGTCAAACACACAAACACACATCAGAGATGAGAAAAAAGGGATTCTGAATAGAGCCACACACCAGCCATTGCTGCGTGAGAGCAAAAAACAGGAGAAGAGTAAATAACTTCAGTTAAATATTAAACCAAATGAAAATAGGAGATTTAATCTAAAGTGAATGCCACAAAACATGCATATTGTTGCATTAAATAAAGAATATATATATATATATATATATATATGTATATATAACAAAAAATTGTTTGCAGAAAGATGCATAATTATGCAAAATATTTATAACTGTTATGAACATTATTATAATATCATATAATATATATATTTTTATTTTTTTTACAAAACACAACTTGCGTTTCCCCAAAACTAAACATTCTCCTTAAGCAGCAATTTATACAACTGAAGTATACAAATAAATATTATTTCAATTACTGAAAAACATTCAAAGGGCACACCAATTAAACAAGCTCATGTTCATAACATTATATATATATATATTGTGTGTGTACAAAACATTATTGGTAGTATACGGAACAAAATAAAACAAAAAGCAATGACTGAAAAAACTTCAGAAGGGACACAGTTAAGCTTATTATGCTCATAATTATATATTGTGTTTTTCAAAAATGTTTTTGATTTTGATTTAAAAAAAAGAAAAACATAAGCAAAGCAAAGAAAAAAGCAAAATAATACCAACACAAAACAAGAAACAAAACAAAACACTGAGTGAAAAACATTCAAAAGGCACACGATTAAACTCGGCTTATTATGATCATTATTGTAACGTGTTGTGTTTGTAAAATTGTTTTCGGTATGATGGATATAACAAATAATATCAAAACAAGTGGTTTTTCTTTTCTGAAAAGATGCATTCGCGTAATGCAAAAAAAATTATATATATATATTAAAAAAGAATTCAAAAAGAGGTTTGTTAAAGGCTTTACACTCTAAACAATAGATCTAATCATGACAATGAAGAACAAAAACATTTTGTAAACTTTTTTGATTTAGCAAAAAAAGTTTGGATCAAATTAGTCTTGATCAAGGAAAAATCTTTCTAAAAATGACAATTTCTCTGTTTCCATTCCAATACATTAGGTATCCAATTAACCCTAAACAGATTTCTCTGACAGTGATGTTTTGTCTTTTTTCTGCAAGCACACATGTGAAAAGTTCAAGTTCAGATGAAGGCTGAATGCATCTTTACCTGTGTCTCCCGTCCTTCACCTTCTGCAGTTCTCACTCCTCCGCTCTCTCTCTCTCAGCGTGTGTGTGTGTGTATGATTGTGTGTGCGCGAGGAGTGTATGGAGGGTAGGGTGTGTCGGGCGAGTGGAGGGCACCTGGGGGGTATTTATGGTTTAATTCCGTCCACAGCAGCAGAAATGTGTTGGTCGATTGCTGTTGATGCAGCAAGTCTGTCGTCCGCATTTGTGTCCGTAAGACTGCCTTTCAATAGGCTGTGAGTTGGCAGGAGTTGCCCGCAGCTACCATCCTGCTCTGCTGCCAGCGTGGGTACAGCGGGCACCGACAGGGCGCGAGCCAAGAGGATTCAGATGGGATCAGCTGCAGTCATCACAACCCTGCTCACTATCCCCTCTCTCTCTCTCTCTCTCTGAGCCCAAACCCACGCCACAGATTTGGACCATTCACGCGCATTTGATGGATTCTCAGAGACCAGAGACTAGAGCACAATTAAAGAGTCATGCCAATGTGATTGATGGCGGCAGTCTTGAGAAGCGAGAAAGCTTCGGAAAACAGCTCATAAAAAGGAAAAAGACGTAAATAGTTCTAGTAAATATTTCTCATGAAATTCTGTCAGTTAGTGAGAGGGAGATGTGGGGATATATATGCCGTATATAGTCGCATATTTCTGGCAAGTTTAATATATAATTGATCATAAAAAGTATATTTATTGGGAATGATCGAGGGGGAATGATCGCCCTGCGGCGGGGGGTGCTGCAGCACCCCTAGTTCCCAATGCCTGGAAATGACTCTCTGTGGTCATTAAAAAATCCCAGGATGTCCTTTGAAAAGGAGTAGGGCTGTTACCCCGTCATGGCGTCATCCTGGCCAAACTCACCCACTGACCTCTGACCATCATGGCCTCCTAATCATCCCCATACACTGATTGGCTTTCATCACTGTCTCCACCTGTAGCTGGTGTGTGGAGGGCGTTCTGGCGCACTATGGCTGCCATCGCATCATCCAGGTGGATGCTGCACATTAGTGGTGGATGAGGAGATATATATGTAAAGCACTTTGAGTGCCTAGAAAGGTGCTATATAAATTATACTAATTATACTAATACAAATTATGGTACTTGCATTTAAAGTTTATGCCAAAACACTGAAGATTTTAATTTATGGTTCTTGCAATGTACATTAAAACGACAAAGTGTTTATTAGACACCTTACTGCAACCTACTGAGCAAGTGTATAAGACCTACAGATGGAAATGGAGACATTTCCCACAGTATATTATCCGGTATTATAAACAGGAATAAACAACAGTCCATTAGACTTCCCACTTTACCTTTATCCTTGTCAAGCTGCAGTACAGGCAGACATAACACACACGACATAAAACAACGGATCAGCACAGGACTACAGACACCTGGAGAATAAGTAGGGAGACAAACGAGGAGGGGTAACGAACGAGGGAGACACAGGTGGAGCAACTGAAACAGTAATAAGGAACTGAAGCAGCATGACAAGATGGGAGGGGACACACAATAGACAGGAGAAAGCACATGGCACAACACAAGCACAACAGAAGCCATGTGCCTAAAATTATACAGTGTCCTCTGGTGGCCATCCTGGGCACACCAGCTGAAGACCATGACAGACCCCCCCCCCCCCCCCTTTAAGGAGTGGATTCCAGACACTCCCCAGTCTAAAACAGAAAACAAAAAGTACAGGAGGGCGGTGGCCCGGAAGCGGACCAGGGGGTGGGATGGCAGGCCAGGCCCATGTGGCGCAACATGGAGAGCTAAAGCCCTCCAGGGCAGAGCATGTGGTGCTGAAGCCTTCCAGAGTGGAGCATGAGGAGCTGAATCCCTCCAGGGTGGAGCAGAAGGAGCTGAAGCCCACTGCAGCCACTCAAAGAAAACTGAAGATCCCCATGGTGGAGCAGATGACCACCACAGCAAAACAGAGGAGAGAGAGGGCCACCATGGTGGATCAGGTGGAGCTGGAGACCACCACATGGGTGCATGTGGGGCTGGAGACCACCTTGGTGGTTCAGATTCATAGGTAGAAGTATGCTCTGGAGTGGACTCTGTGGGCTCCCGGGCTGGAGCGGGCTCTGGAGCAGACTCTGTGGGCTCCCGGGCTGGAGCGGGCTCTGGAGTGGACTTTGAGGGCTCCCGGGCTGGAGCGGGCTCTGGAGTGGACTCTGTGGGCTCCCGGGCTGGAGCGGGCTCTGGAGTGGACTTTGAGGGCTCCCGGGCTGGAGCGGGCTCTGGAGTGGACTCCGTGGGCTCCCGGGCTGGATTAGAGACCATCTGAGAAATGCCAGCTGCTCTAGCTGAGATCAGTTGTTGGTCCGCCAAACTGGACCCCGGCTTCCAACACCCTGGGCTCACCCTTCTGACTTCATGCGGCACGTCTATAATACCCAGGGCACTGGGTATGCTGAAGACTCTGGTGTGGAGGCCATAATGGCTGGAGACTCTGGACTGGCGGCCATCCTTTGAGAGTGTTTCTACCCTCCACTGCAGACGAGGTACTCAACAAACCCCTCAAAAGATGCCAGTTCGCAGCCCAACATCCTCCAGTGACTGATGGGCTCATCAAGGGAATAGTTAAACTAATCCTTTAGAGTGGAGTCATTGTAGCCCAGCCCCTCTGCAGCATTCCTAAACTCCAGGGCAAACTCCCTCAGATCAGTCCCTCGTTGACGGAGGGAGCTCAAGGCATTGAGCTGGAGCATGCGCTGGTAGAGTGGGCTAGAGAAAGTGGAGACAGGTGGATGGCGCAAGTCCTTCTTCCGCTGTGTCCTCATTGTGGCTGATCCGTTCTGTCAAGGTGTTTTCAGGAGAGATGAGGCGATGACTCAAGTTGTAGGAAGAAGGTCTTTCTTTTAATAATAAAATGAAACAAAAATGAACAAAAACCACCCCGAGGGGGGAAAGGCAGACAGGCAGGCAGAGAACTGCAGAACAAGCAAACATAACACACACATGACGTAAAACAACGGCTCAGCACAGGACTGCAGACACCTGGAGAATAAGTAGGAAGACAAACGAGGAGGGGTAACGAGGGAGACACAGGTGGAGCAACTGAAACAGTAATGAGGTGAAAAGATGGGAGGGGACAGACAATAGACAGGAGAAAGCACATGGCACAACACAAACACAACAGAAGCCATGTGCCTAAAATGATACAGTGTCCTCTGGTGGCCATCCTGGACACACCAGCTGAAGACCATGACAATCCTGAAATAGTATTTTCCAAGCACAAACCTCACTTTCTCTCACTGACCTAATGGTAATCATAAAGAAAATAATTAATTAATTTCTAAAAAAACAAACAAACAAAAATACATTCTTTTGAAACTGACAAATAAATAAAAAATGGCTTACTTTTGGTATAAAATACATTAAATGTAACAAATTAATATGTATATATATATTCAATTAAACTTAAATGGCATTTTAAAAAGACTTTGGGTGAAAGGAAAAAATTATCAATAATAATTTCATAGCTCTGTCCTTGTCTCTACTGATACCTTCTGATATCTCAGTCTTTCCACACATGAGCAAGTCATATATACAAAGACAAACTTGCTTCTCATTTAGAAAAATATTTAATCAAGATGATTGTAATTCATATTTTATAAACCACAACTCCCGTTTCCCAACATTAAACAGGTAGCAAGCAGCAATATAAACAGCTGAAGTCTAAAAATGACATCTCAAAGGAGCACAATTAAACAATTATTATTATACATTATTGTACGTTTGATTTGTGCATGCAAAGGTGTTCTTGGCAGGACTGTAAAGGCATTGGCAATAAAACAAAACCTCGTAAATGATAATCAGCCCGATCCAAGCACATCAGATGCTGATGCTTTTCTAGTTAATTAAAGAAAAATATGTCAAATAAAAGTGAACAAAATCAAATGATGTTTATAAGCTGGTCTTAAAGAAATGGCACATGTTGTAAACAGAATGAAAACAATTAAAAGTTTCATATAGCACTGAACATCTTAAGATCAGACTTTTTATAACAAACCTTTAGAAACACAATATTTAAACTCTAATTTAAAAAAAAACTAAAATGCAATATAATGCCTAAGAGCCCTAAGGCACCCTTTCCAGTGATCCGACTCATTTAAAGTGCATTGTAGCTTGAAGCTATACTGGTTTCTGTTTCTCCACCATCAGAGATGAACAGAAGATACGCGCATTAGGCCCCTGATTGAACTGGAGGATAAACCAACCACACTTTGGATAAAAACATCTGCTGGATTAATAAATGTAAACAAATAACTGTAAAATTAACTTGGTTCAAGAGTGACAGTAAACAGCATGTGCTTTTAAAGCATGCCGTCTATAATGCTGCCAAACAATTATGACACTTTCATGTAAAAATAAAAATGTGCATAACAGGAACGTCATCTTGGCAAAGCCTCCAAACAGTTGAGTCCAGGACTCGTACTCGAAATAGTCTGAACAGTATGAGAATGAAAGTCCGTTCCTTTGGCATCTTTGTGGCAGAGGACTTCCTCCTAACAAACCGCATCAGACCTGTGAAGACAAGACAGCAGAACCAGATGAAGTGATGTTCAGTAGATGTGGATTGTGTCCTCCTCTACTGGAGATGAAGGGAGCAGCATGCAGATGTTGCAGGGCTGTCTGGTAATGTTGGGGAAGCTTGAGGACTGGACGGGTGTTTCCAGCACATCCACTGACCTGAGCTTCACGCTTCACTCTCAGGTTGATTCATTCTCTTCCTGGATTTGAGCTCGAGCAGCCAGGAGGGTGAAGAGCCGGACCTGGATTTACATTAATCATGATTATTACATGTGACATGATTCAGATTATTCTTATTCATCATCATATATTCAGACAAATGTGCTAAATTAAGCACCATAATGTGTATCAAAGATAATTACAGCAATAAAACAAACAGCACTACGAAATTAATCCTTTAGAGTTTGACATATGAAATAATAGTAGAAAATTATTTTTTGTCTATAGCCGTTTACTGAACCGTTGGGACAAACTATTAAACAAATATTTTTTATGTGTTTTATTTTATTGTATTTTTATTAAATCTGATACATTAGCATTCTATGGCTCATATATTACGATATAGTGAAAACATGGAGGAAAAAAACCCCAAACGGAGCAAATATATGCAATTCGGTGCCGATGCTGATATTTATATGTGACCTTGGAGCACAAAACCAGTCTTAAGTCGCTGGGGTATATTTGTAGCAATAATCAAAAATACATTGTATGGGTCAAAATTATTGATTTTTCTTTTATGCCAAAAATCATTAGGATATTAAGTAAAGATCATGTTCCATGAAGATATTTTGTAAATATTCTACTATAAATATATACAAACTAAATTTGTCATTAGTAATATGCATTGCTAAGAACTTCATTTGGACAACTTTAAAGGCAATTTTCTCAATATTTGGATTTTTTTTACACCCTCAGATTCCAGATTTTCAAATATTGTCCTATCATAAAAAATACATAAATGGAAAGCTTATTTATTCTGCTTTTAGATTATGTATAAATCTCAATTTTGAAAAATTGACCCTTATGACTGGTTTGTGGTACATATGGCTAAAAAGTATGACATTCTTTTAACGTAAAATCTATTTTTATAACAGTATAGAAGACTAACAAAAATGCATCTAAATATCAGTTGTCACTCTATATCTCCAATAAAATGTCTTAGTAAGATGATATTTAAATGGATAGTTTTATGATAAAAACATATGAAATACAATACAATGATTGAGAGATCAACAAAAACGTTCCTCAAAAGCTTGATGATCATATTTGATAATCAGATTTTAACATGATGTTTGTAAATTATGCCTGGATAATAAAAAAAAAACACAAGATGCTTCAGTCCAGTAAGTGTTCATCTATATACTTTAAATATGATTAACAATATGAAAGTTATTCTAATGTTTACTTCATAAAAACCAGTAAAGATTTCATAGCAAAGACAACAAAACAAAAACATGTCAACCACGAGCTGAAGGTGGACATCTTTTTCAATTATAATAAAAGGCCTTTAACTTGCTAAAAAGTATGAGCTGTCAAACAGACGACAGAAAGCATGCAGTAAATTGTGTACAACAGGTTTATCTGTAAAGTTTTGAGCATGTCGATCATTTAAAAGCCTTAGAAATGCATCACATACGATACAGTAGGCTTTATAGAGTTAAATGCACTCATCTGACAATGCAAATGTGATTGCATCACATTCCATAAGCAATATAAAATAGTTTTTTACTAAAGGTTTGTGCTCACACATACCTACTGTCCTTGGCGTCAACAGAGGGCAGCACTCTGGGGCCGAGGGCCATGGTGGGTGTGCGGGGAGAGCGTGAGGGGACAGACGGTGCTTCTGCTGGACTTTCTCTTTCTATCACTCCACTTCTGCGCTTTAGCTTGGCCTGCGAGAGAAAGACGAGGCAAACTTAGAATAAAGACTTTCTGTTAGTTGAGGCTGATTTATGCTGGTTTGCCAGCATAGCCACAGACCAGACGCGATTTCTTTAAGACTGCAAGGGAAGCTCAGCTTCCCCTATAATTGTCAAAAAATGAATGGTCAAATATATGTACTATTATGTTAACATTTTATTGACTAAAAATGCGTTAAACACGTTCATCTCGAACGAAAACTATTTCGTTCAGAATCAGCTACTTAGGTCGGCTGACTCGATTTCCTTCTCATTCATTCCCGTAGCGTACAGTGCATTACTCTGTTGAAGCCCAGCGTCCATTGACTTCAATGGGGCTGCTTTAAACAGTTTTTTTCAGTGCTTAGAAACAAGACGGTCATTGGATAATGCTGCGATTATGTCCCGCCCACGGACGCTCAGCGTCTCTGGGATGAATGGAGGAGTGGGCTGGCCCGGACTCCGAGCGTCTGCGTGATGATTGGAGGGTCTGTCGAAAGACTGCATCTCCTTTTGATTGACAGCGATTTTGTACTATAAAAGTCACTGACACTGAAGCTATTCGAGCTCAGTCCCATCGCGGAAGTGTAGTCGAAAGACAAACTGCTGCAACCTATTTCTTGGTATTTGCTTGGTGAAATTGCTAGCCAATTTTCATCATACATTTCACCCAGATTCCTTGTTTCAGTTCAACCTAATTCCCATATTTCGAGTTTAATATCTTTTTTTAGATCGTTTGTTCATTCATTCATTCATTCATACATACAGTAGGCTAGAAAATTTTCTTGAAAAGGAATGTTGGGCAGAATTTAGGTATAAATAAATGGTACATTTTTATGATGTTGGCCAAAAATGAGCTTCCCCTCTTTGAAAGACCAGCAGCCGCCACTGCCACAGACCAATATTAAAAATACTTTACTCCAGTAAAGTAAAATACATTAAATCATTATCTTATTTTCAAATGAAACCAGAAGCATAAAAACGATCATTATATAGATTGTTTTAGTAATTCAATAATTTGAAGCAATTACTAAAAAGTTTGTAAACAAAATATGTGACCCTGGACCACAAAACAAGCCATAAGGGTCAATTTTTGACAACATAGTGTATGTTACTAATCAAACATTAAGTTTTAATATATTTACAGAAGGAAATTAACAAAATATCTCTATTGGAACATGATCTTTACTTAATGTCCAAATAACTTTTGGCATAAACGAAAAAATGATAATTTTGACCCATATAATGTAGTTTTGACTATTGCTATAAATATACCTCAGCGCTTAAGACTGCTTTTGTGCTCCAGGGCCACATATGATTTAAATAAGTAGACAAGAAACTACAAACAACAAACATCACAACCTGGCTTTGATTTAATGCTTCAAAACAACTGTTTTCAACATTGATAAAAAGGTCTCTTCGGCAGCAAATCAGCATATTAGAATGATTTCTGAAGGATCATGTGACACTGAAGACTGGTAAGTAGAACACTTTCTCAAAAACATTAAAAACTATTACTACTCACAAACATTTAAACAGTAGTATATTTGAGACGGCTGGGTAAAATAACGTTGCTTTGTCAGCAGAGCAGTGTGTCAAAAATAGGTTATGTGAAGGTGCGACTGGTGTATCATGAGTCACTGCACATTTATTAAAAGCTTTTTGACAAGTACGGTCTTTTCAATTAACCAAGCCTAAACCTAACCCCATGTGGTTTAGTTAGTTAGGCTTCCAAAACTGGACATACACCAGCATGGACATACCATGAGGGCAGAAGGGTCTATCCCAGGAAACATAGGGACTCTCTTGGGCTGGCTGGGGGCTGGAGAGGACGTGACGTCCCGGGACGGTTCCTCTTCTGATTCAGAGTCCGCTCCATTGGAACATTGATCTTTCGCATCTGTAACAGATTGGTGTTGTTCAACCAGTCAAAGGTGAGTTTTTACAGATTTGAAAGGATCATGGATCACACAGAGTTACATTCGGATGTTGATTGTACAGTAAAGTGATGTGATGTGTTCATCCCACCTGTGGAGTCGCAGAACCTCCAGTCGGGTTGTGTTCCCTCTGTCAGAGCGGGCAGGGCGGCTCTCTGTCGGACGGCACGTGATGGTATGGTGCGCTTTATGCTCCGTTTCTTTCCCAGAGCGACCTTCGAATGGAAAACACTGGAGTCCAACAGAGGAGCTGCAGACTGATCCAGCAACACAAATACACACATTAACAGGTGCACAATCACTAATATTATATTATATTTAAACTTTGACTTTTCTATTATTTTACAAGGCATGTTAGTAATATAATAGATATGAATTATATACACACACACACACACACACACACACACACACACACACACACACACACACACACACACACACACACACACACACACACACACACACACACACACACAACCACACACACACACATTGGTTTTTTATGGTTTACGGGGACTTTCCATAGGCGTAATGGTTTTTATACTGTACAAACTGTATGTGCTATTGCCCTACACCTACCCTACACCTAAACTTAGCCCTCACAGGAGACGGTGCATTTCTACTTTCCCCCCAAAAAACTTACTCTGTAGGATTTATAAGCATTTTGAATTATGGGGACACTGAAAATGTCCTCATAAATCACCTTCTCCTTGTAATACCTATGTCATACCCATGTCATTATACAAATTTGTGTCCTCATAAACCACATAAACATGCACACACACATACACACACACACACACACACACACACACACACACACACACACACACACAAAGAAAAATAAGGGTAAAAAATGTAACCTTTTTGGGTACAACAGCTTGTCCCTGTAGCAGTATCCTTAAAAGGATATATATGCACATTTTTTTATCCCTAATGCATACATATTAGGGGTAAAATTATGTCCTTTTAAGGGTACTGCTTCATGGACAAGCTGTTGTACCTAAAAAAGTACAATTTTAAACCTTTATTTTATATATATGAATATGAATTCTTAAGACATCTTCATCTGCTTAAGCAGAAAATTCTAGTGATCTTTATGCATTATATTATATTACCGTAATAAAACATTGAATACAATCGTAACTCAATGGAGATAGATAATATGAATGGTACTGTATATATGCATATAAAACGTATAAATAAGTTAATAATTAAAAATAATTAGTGCTGTCAAGCGATTAATCGCATTCAAAATAAAAGTTTTTGTTTGCACAATATATGTGCGTGTTCTGTGTATATATTTATTATGTATATATAAATACACACACATGCATGTATATATTTGGAAAATATTTACATGTATTTACATGTCTATATTTATATTTAATATATCAATATAACATATTTTTCTGCAATATATACATGCATGTGTGTGTATTTATATATACATAATAAATACACACAGCACACATACTTATATTATGTACACAAACACTTATTTTGGATGCGATTAATCACTTAACAGCACTAAAAAGAGTATAAATATAAATAAAACATGCACGTCGTAACTGAAGTGTACCTCTAGAACCGGTAGCGGTTCGGGCTCCTCCTGATCTGGGACGTCTGCTGGGTCTGAATCAGGAGATGTGTTTCGTCGTCTGCCCTGAGTCAGTCTCTGCAAGGCTTGACTGATTCTGATCTGTGTAGCGGGACTGAACAGATACAAACATGAAATCAAGCCACACGTAACTCTACTGAGAGAGAACTGATGTTTGATGCTTTTCATGGCCACTAGGAGACAGTCTGAGCTAAACTGATGTCTGATGACTGCTGGTCTAAAGGTGAATACATATAATCAGTGTTGGGAAGATAGTTTACACCAGGGTTATAGTTCATCATAGTTAACTAAACCCATTCAAAACAGTCTTAATCAAAATAAAATTCACGAGTTTGTGTGCCCATATAATCTCAGCATTGTCTGCAATGGAGGCTCAGAGAGACTATTGTACTGGATCTCCGATAGCCCCCTATAGACAGAAGGATAAATGAAATGAATATGCATAAAGGAGGAGATGGGGAGGTGGAGGGATACCGAAAGAACTAACGACAGAAGTGGTAAGAGGCTGTCTTTTTTATACTTGATATTAATTGGAAGATTAGATGGGCATACTCCTCCCAAAATGACGTTAATAACTTTACTAAATGTTAACTGATCAAAAATATAAAAAAATATTTTATTTTAGGTAGTCGCCTAATCAACATTTCTAATTTTCATTTAGTTGAAACTGATGTAATAACATTTATAAAAACTTCATAAATATTAAAAAACAATAACTACAAAAAAAGTAAACCTTTTACCTAAAATGTAGTTAACCCTAATTTAGAAAAAACTAAACAAAAATAAAAATGTATTATAATAATATATCAGAAAACTAACACTGTCAAACTGCAAGCTATATTGGATCTGTTAGTGTAACATTGCGAGTTATAATTCCCTCGATTAATAAAAACTAAACGTATCCAAAATATAACAAGTGTGGCTCTCATGTAGGATGACATCAAACTTGAACACATACATTTACAGTAATACAACTATAAACGCTAATTTATATGATTTAGATTCAAAAGCAGCATTTAACAAAATAATCATTTAATAATAGGAATACATATTGAGTGATGTAACAGCATAATGAATCATCTAAACTTAATTTGCTGTTAGTTGAGGACTTTTTAGGAGACGTGAGAGTTGTTTTACTCCCTCATAAACTCATTCAGCTGCAAGACATAAAAACACAGCGATATATTCATTCTGTCACCTGACACCGAGGGAAATGAAAAAGACTTGTTACTGGAAAAGCGGCATTGCTTTGAGCAGTGGTGGTCAGTAACGAAGTACAACTACTTCGTTACTGTACTTAAGTACATTTTTCAAGTATCTGTACTTTACTGGAGTAGTTTTATTTTGAGTAACTTTTACTTTTACTTCACTACATTCCAAAGCATAAGATCGTACTTTTTAATTAACTACATTTCATAAAACATATCGTTACTCACGTGATACATCACGTGGTCCGAGACGCAGACGCGGTGTCTGATTCATGAACAAACTGATTATTTTCAATGAACCTGTTCAATCGGTTCGCAAATCGCAACAAACGATTCATTCACGAATGGCAATGATCCGATTGCAGCTGTTCTTGAGTCGAAAACTCACTGATTCAAATGATCCGTTTAGAGCGAGTCTTCTTCAGTGAACTGAACTCACAAGTAAAGAACCGGGAGATCTCGTGAGCGCGCGCTACTGATGCTGTGAAAAGTAAGTTGAAAAGTATGTCGAATTTTAGGATTAATTATTGTAACTGAAAATAATATTTAGGTCAAAACTGTCAGTGAACTAAATCTGCTGTAAAGGGTGATCTATTAAGCCCACTGAAATGCTTGAATGCAGACAGATCGACATCAGTGTCTCTAACGTTATGTTTTAGGTCAAAAAACAAAACATTAAAATAACACCGATTAAATACAATAACTCATGCACGTTCATATTCCCCGCTGCTGTAACGTTAGCAGTTTTATTAAAATGCTATGCATTTAGACCTATGTGACGTCTGTTTTTGTATTGTTTATCAACAGTATACATTTTTATATTGTTCAGATCAACTAACGTTAGCCGAGTAGACAGATATGAATGTTTATTCATAACCATACTGAAAATAAGTAAATATTGTTAGCGAATGCTAGCTGTCTAGCTAACAAGCTTGCTGGTGCTAAGTTGAGGAAATTTTTAGATATAAAGTCCAAATATCTTTATTCAGCCACCTAGATAGATTCCATCTGAGGGAAAAAGAAAGGACGTGATGTTCAGAACATAGTAACTACAGTAATTATCAGAGTGGGAAGTGATGCCCTCTGGGGGCATTGGGCCAGGGGTGTTTTTACACCACAGACAAGGTTTGAGAAGAAAAAAATTCATTATGAAAATATAATTCGATTTTCCTTAAAATGTTCTTCCTAATTTCAGGCCTAATTCTCATGTCATATATAACTGACGTTCTGCTAAAACTAAAACTTCTAAAACACTTTTTTCTTCCTGGTGAAGATTAGATGGTGAAATCTGTTTTCTCTCAGATACATGGCAGTGTAAGCTTCACAGTGAACTACTACATCACTCTCATCAACGTAGTCCATATCAACAAAATATCAGTGGTGGTCAGTAACGAAGTACAACTACTTCGTTACTGTACTTAAGTACATTTTTCAAGTATCTGTACTTTACTGGAGTAGTTTTATTTTGAGTAACTTTTACTTTTACTTCACTACATTCCAAAGCATAAGATCGTACTTTTTACTTAACTACATTTCATAAAACATATCGTTACTCACGTGATACATCACGTGGTCCGAGACGCAGACGCGGTGTCTGATTCATGAACAAACTGATTATTTTCAATGAACCTGTTCAATCGGTTCGCAAATCGCAACAAACGATTCATTCACGAATGGCAATGATCCGATTGCAGCTGTTCTTGAGTCGAAAACTCACTGATTCAAATGATCCGTTTAGAGCGAGTCTTCTTCAGTGAACTGAACTCACAAGTAAAGAACCGGGAGATCTCGTGAGCGCGCGCTACTGATGCTGTGAAAAGTAAGTTGAAAAGTATGTCGAATTTTAGGATTAATTATTGTAACTGAAAATAATATTTAGGTCAAAACTGTCAGTGAACTAAATCTGCTGTAAAGGGTGATCTATTAAGCCCACTGAAATGCTTGAATGCAGACAGATCGACATCAGTGTCTCTAACGTTATGTTTTAGGTCAAAAAACAAAACATTAAAATAACACCGATTAAATACAATAACTCATGCACGTTCATATTCCCCGCTGCTGTAACGTTAGCAGTTTTATTAAAATGCTATGCATTTAGACCTATGTGACGTCTGTTTTTGTATTGTTTATCAACAGTATACATTTTTATATTGTTCAGATCAACTAACGTTAGCCGAGTAGACAGATATGAATGTTTATTCATAACCATACTGAAAATAAGTAAATATTGTTAGCGAATGCTAGCTGTCTAGCTAACAAGCTTGCTGGTGCTAAGTTGAGGAAATTTTTAGATATAAAGTCCAAATATCTTTATTCAGCCACCTAGATAGATTCCGTCTGAGGGAAAAAGAAAGGATGTGATGTTCAGAACATAGTAACTACAGTAATTATCAGAGTGGGAAGTGATGCCCTCTGGGGGCATTGGGCCAGGGGTGTTTTTACACCACAGACAAGGTTTGAGAAGAAAAAAATTCATTATGAAAATATAATTCGATTTTCCTTAAAATGTTCTTCCTAATTTCAGGCCTAATTCTCATGTCATATATAACTGACGTTCTGCTAAAACTAAAACTTCTAAAACACTTTTTTCTTCCTGGTGAAGATTAGATGGTCAACTCTGTTTTCTCTCAGGTACATGGCAGTGTAAGCTTCACAGTGAACTACTACATCACTCTCATCAACGTAGTCCATATCAACAAAATATATATCTTGACTCTATATAGTGGTTATTTTGGGAAAAACCCAGGTATTTTGGGCAGTAGGATTATAAAAATATGTGCTAATATAAAATTAAATAAAGTAGTCTATATAAAATTGCAAAATAAATCTGTCTATCGGTACTTTTTTACTTAAGTACATAAAAAATTGAGTACTTTTGTACTTTCACTCGAGTAAAATTTAAAAAGCAGTACTTTTACTTTTACTGGAGTAATATTTTACTATACGTATCTGTACTTTTACTCAAGTACTTGATCTGTGTACTTTGTCCACCACTGCAAAATATATATCTTGACTCTATATAGTGGTTATTTTGGGAAAAACCCAGGTATTTTGGGCAGTAGGATTATAAAAATATGTGCTAATATAAAATTAAATAAAGTAGTCTATATAAAATTGCAAAATAAATCTGTCTATCGGTACTTTTTTACTTAAGTACATAAAAAATTGAGTACTTTTGTACTTTCACTCGAGTAAAATTTAAAAAGCAGTACTTTTACTTTTACTGGAGTAATATTTTACTATACGTATCTGTACTTTTACTCAAGTACTTGATCTGTGTACTTTGTCCACCACTGGCTTTGAGAGACTGGAGAAGTCAGTAGTAGCATTGCTAGTTTTAGTTCGTAGCTCCTCAACACTGCTCTAAACATACTCAGATGTTCAGAAGACAACTGACGGTTTATTGTGGTAGTGAAAGAGATGATGAATGGTGAAGATATCTCTTACTCATCAACGGTGTCCTTGTTTTCAGTTTGTTCCCCGATAAGATTCTCTGAGTCCTGTTCTGCCACTGCATCGTCCTCGGGTTCACCGTCCTTCAGCTGACCCTGAAGCGTTTTAATGAGAGCAAACAAACCCAGATTACAGTGAATCCTGCTGAAAACACCAGCTTTATATGTTTTATTGAGGATGCTGGTGAAGCCGCCAGGCTTTTAACTAAACCAGCTCCACTAAGAGCACGCTGGTTGATCAAGTCACTTTTATAAACAGCTTGCCACAAAACCACCAAAAATATTACTATTGAGGTTTCATTTATTTGTATTTCAATTGCTAAAACTAAAACCTTCAAACCTTGTTACATGAAATAAGCTTTAACTGAAATTAAGCAATATATATATATAAAATACAATTATTTATTTCAAATTATTTCCCAAGGCAACATTTCTCATTTTGATTTATTATAAGTAAAACATATAATATAATATATATATTAAATATAAAAATATATTACTAAATATTAATATAATCTGTAATAGTACCTCAATTATACCAAAATAGCATTGTTCAGCTTTAATGATTTATTTTCAGTTAGAAAATGTAGTGTTAATACGTGCATCTTAAACATACATATTTCACTTTATAATTTCCGTTTATTTAGTTTTTTTATAATAATTGTATTATTTTTAACAAACTATTTTGTTATTTTGTTTGCTAATATTTACATTCCAGCTTTATTGCAATTAACCTAAATATTTTGTTTGTTTGTTGTAGTCTTAGTTTTTACTCTATCTTAAAAAGTATTCATTTACATGAAGGGGTATGCAAAGATTGTGGACTATGAGGACAGACTTCTTAAAGTTTCAGGTTTTTGTTTTTTAATTTTGTTTTATTCTTACATTTAACTGGCAGAAAATTAACAAAACAACAACCACCAAATGAGTAAAAACCTTTGTTTAGGAAGTAAAATGGTGAACTGAAATTGAAACATAGTATAATTTAAATGAAACTGTAGGAACAATAGTCATCCATAAGCTACACATTCCATAGAATAATAAATGCCCTATTGAAGAAGAATATCAATGACCAAAATAAAAGATTAAAATATACCACTTACTAAAATGGTATGAAATATTTGTTTACTTGCATGTCATGTGACAGTTAACTGACATCAGAGAACATGCAAATGTGTAGTTCAATTATTGAAACATGAATAAAAAAATCCTCAAGTATATATATATATATAGATCAAAGGGATTCAGCTGATGAAGAAGTTTTCTTTTGCTGTCATTTCATAACGAACCGGTCATGACACATTCCTGAAGTCAAGCTATTAATACGAAACTCCGAAGAACAAAATATTTGTAGGTCTACGTGTTTTTATGATAGATGACATTTCACCAAATGGCTAGAATATATACATATTTTGAAAATGTACTGTATTGTATTATAACTGCATGTAACATAATTGCAGTCACACTTCAGTTTGTGGACCAATGCTCACTATTTACTAACCATTAACAATGACTTTTGCCTTAGTAAACTCCTAATTTGCTGCTGATTAATAATTAGTAAGGTAGTGGTTAAGGTTAGGATTAAGGGATCTAAAATATTGTCATGCAGAATAAGGTATTACTATTTATCAGTACTAATAAATATGATATGCATAAGCAACTAGTGAGAACTGGTCCCTAAAAGTTAGCCTATCATTTTGGTGCTAAGTGATAAGTTAAAACTCACACACACACACACACACACACACACACACACACACACACACACACACACACACACACAAACTCACTCACTCACGCGTACGCGCACGCGCACACGCACACGCAAACACACACACACACACACACACACACACACACACACACACACACACAGACACACACACACACACACACACACACACACACACACACTCACTCTCACACACATACACACACACACACACACACACACACACACACACACTCACTCACACTCACACTCACACATACACACACACACAAACGTTGCAAACAGAAAAGCATCAACAATCCAATCATACGTGTTTTAATGAGCTGGCATGTTCACAGGGGCGAAACTGTCCTCTACAAACACAACAAACACACACTCGCTCTCTCACACATCCAGACCAGTCTTTGTACATAGACCAGATACTTTGAATTTCACGTCACTCTGCTGTTCAAAACATGTCAGCGTACAAGAATCGTTACTAGGAAACAAAACACTTCCTCGTAAACAAGCTCTCTGTGAGCAGTAATGGAAACCGGGGGAAATTGTGAAATGCTTTTGGTGTAAGAAACGTGTGGCAAAAATGTCAAAATTATAATGACAAAGATCAAAATAAATAACAGAGGTTGGGGGCAATCACCTAAAAATGAGTTACATTAACACACTTTTTTTCAAATCAATAAAATAAAACATCATATATTAATATTACTAGACAAAGCTTCATATCATACTATTTATTGTAGCTGACAGAAATAATACAGATAAAGTAAATGAAATAAATTCTAAATTATATATATATATAATTAATTATCAGCATCGGCCGGTTGCAAAGGGGTGGAAAATTACTTAAAAGTTTCCAAAATGTCCTACAATTTTTCCAAGAAGTACCTGAAAGTAATCCAAAATGTCTGTAAGGTTTGGGAAATGATCTGGAAAGTTTCTTCCCCTTCGCCATCCTAACCAGCCAGCATGTTTTTCTGTTTGCTCGATGTGTCAGACGTGTGAATTAGATTTTTCATAACAACTGTAACAATTTCATCTTGCATCACAGCTAAGATGAAACTTTGTATATTAGTGCTTACCGTTTTAACATTCATCATTCATGCTAATGTTTAACTGAATAACCACAGAAGAAATAGTAATGGACTTGGATTCAAAGGAATGTGAAAGTACTAGAAATACAGAACTCACAATGAGTTCTTGGTCATTTCAACACCTTATTAGTAATATTCTACAGTATTGAAATATTCATTTACATCTATTCATGTCCAAACATAAATGATCTATGTGATATAGGAAACTGTAAAAAGCCTAGAAATAGACTACATGCAGAATTACTAAAAATGCAGCATAATGCTTAGCCAGGATTTGCATGTACTTCAGAAAACGATGTGCATGTAAACATGACTGATGCGTAGCTTTATTTTGAGTAGAGTTCTACTCAAATTAGTTCTATGAGCACGATTAGAGTTGTCCCGTGATATTTTAGTATCAAGCATGAGTCATGCAGCAACTCCTGAACTAAAACACACCATCAAACTTTACAGACTCATTTTACCATTCAGAAGTTGTTGTTGTTGTTGTTAAAAGAAATGACAGTATAAAGACATTTAAAGTGTTACAAGAATATTTCAATGCTGTTCTTTTTGAACCTTTCTATTCATAAAAGAATCTTGATGAAAAATGCCTCACAGTTTAGACAAGAAAATGAAGCAGCACAACAGTTTTCAATGCTGATAATAAAACGTGTTTTCGCGAGCAGCAAATCAATATATTATAATGATTTCTGAAGATCATGTGATGCTGAAGACTGGAGTAATGATGCTGAAAATACAGCTTTGATCACAGGAATAAATTACATTTGAAATGTGTTTAAATAGAAAACTGTTCTTTTAAATGGTAATAAAGTTGCAAAATATTACAGTTTTTAATGTATTTTAATTAAATAAATGCAGCATTAAGGACTTCTTGCAAAAACATTAAAACATCTTACAGACCCCAAGATTTTAAAGTGTATGTCCATCTAAAACTTCTGCACACACACGCTCGCCTGTGGGATGAATGCCACATTCACAAAGTTAATCCAATGTTGTGAGTTTTAGGTGGATCAAGACCAGTCATGAACGACAGAGATGCATGAAGGGAAAAGAAGATCCAAAATGAGAGGATAAGCAAACTTACGAGTGAGTAAAGACAAGCCTAGACAGCTCGAGATTCCGAATTATTCCAGAACGCCTCACAGTAACAGTATTTGACTCATGTGTGTGCAGTGACAGGAACTGTGATCGGTCTCTGTTGAATAATAATAACATCTCCCTGCATCATTGCTGAGTTAAATCCAATACTTGTTTCTTACTAATTTTGGGGTTCTGATTCCAAATACTGTTAAACTTAGACGTAAAGACACGACTCCTGTCTTCCTTTGAGACAAATTACAATTGCTTCTTCAATTCTCAGCTCATTGTCATACATGAATTATTCAAAATACATTATTTCATGCCTAATCCTGATTTCAAGGTGAGAATTGAGGCCAGTGACAGAAAACAAATTGCAAACATGACCTGTTTGACTCAGGAGCGTAGCCAGAAAGGAGACTCTGGGTGTGCATCAGAAAAACTGGGTGTGCCACATTTATTGTCAGATTAATGCGCAAAAAAAACAAGCATGCTTATTGGGTATTAATATGTTAGTTTAACCATTTCATTTTTGTGTAGGCTACATGTGTCTGTTAACCTATTCTCTGTTTTGGATGTTTTTGAAAATCACTATTTTATATCTGCAACAAAGTGAGTGTGTGTGTGTGTGTGTGTGTGTGTGTGTGTGTTAGCATGCGTGCTGTATATTTAGTATTATTAAACCTTTCATTTCTGTGTATGTCTGTGTGTCTGTGTTTTTATGCTTACTGTTTATTAAGCATTTTTAAAACCTTTCATTTCTGCGTGTGTGTGTGTGTGTGTGTGTGTGGTGTGTGTGTGTGTGTATGTGTGTGTGTGTGTTGTGTGTGTGTGTGTGTGGGCATGTTTATGTGGTTTATGAGGACACAAATTTGTATAATGACATGGGTATGACATAGGTATTACAAGGAGAAGGTGATTTATGAGGACATTTTCAGTGTCCCCATAATTCAAAATGCTTATAAATCATACAGAGTAAGTTTTTTGGGGGGGAAATAGAAATGCACCATCTCCTGTGAGGGCTAAGTTTAGGTGTAGGGTAGGTGTAGGGCAATAGCACATACAGCTTGTACAGTATAAAAACCATTACGCCTATGGAGAGTCCCCGTAAACCATAAAAACAAACATGTGTGTGTGTGTGTGTGTGTGTGTGTGTGTGTGTGTGTATGTGACAGAGAGAGAGACAGTTTTAATGAATTCTCCATTGTGAATGTGTTCTATTGTCAGCCCTGCATTTCACGTTGGCCTACCAGGGGTCTCCAACCCTGCTCCTGGAGAGCTACCGTCCTACAGATTTCATCTACAAACCCAATCAAACACACCTGAACCAGCTAATCACAGTCTTCAAGGCTACTTGTTAATTTCAGACAGGTGTGTTGGAGCAGGGTTGTAACTGAAATCTGCAGGATGGTAGCTCTCCAGGAGCAGGGTTGGAGATCCCCGATATAAACTCTTAAAAAGAGAAGACTACTTTTCTGCAAAGAGTATTGTCCACCTGTCATTTATTTCAAATATCTATATCTGCAACAAAATATGTGTGCATGTATGTCCGTATATGAGTGTGTCTGTGTGTCTATCTATGTAAGCAAGCTTAATGATTATTAATATGATAGTTTAACCATTTCATTTCTATTTGTGTGTGTGTGTGTGTTTCTGTGAGCCTATTGTCCATTTTCGATGAGTTTTACTGTCAGCTATGCATCCAACTATGTTGGCCTAGACCCTAAAAGCATACCACCTTAGGCCTTAAAATTCTTGATCCCTGGTTATCGCTGCTTGCAGCTATAATTTTGTTGTTGTTGTTTTTTCCATTTTCCGAAGCTTTCTCGCTCAAGAGGGTCACCGACAATCACATACAGTATAACCTACAACAGCTCTTTAACTGCGCTCTAGTCAAACGCGCTCACTGTAGCCTAATCATTAACTACACACATCATAAACCCCTTTTAGGCAAGTACAATTTATCACATATTTTAATAAGACTAAACTCCTATTTAACCTGATGATCACAGGTTTAATAAAAATACATTTTAAGTCTTATTATAACACCGCATTTCCACGGTTATTCAAACAACGAACAAATTATACAGTGAGCAAAGCACATTTACTTCATCAAAGAATAATCATTGACTTCAGTGACTAGGCGATGTAAAAATCTATTATGTAAAAACAGATGTAGCTGCTCTACTAAATAAAAACAAAATGCTTTTAAATAATCCCTCCTTTTTTAAATCATTAACATTTTGCACATCCTGCAAAGGTGACTTAAACTGTAGCCTACATGGGCCTACATATAATGTTCCTTTGAAATTATTTTTGGTGGAATAAACGATCTTGAATAGATGTCTTGCAAGACACATTAGAGAAAGCAGTAAGATATTTTTTATACATTACATTCAGGATCGCCAACAACATAGCAGAGTACATTTAATGGTGCCTGTTAGCTGCTCAAAGGGCGAGACGGCGTGGTCTGGCCTTGAATGCCTCAATTATGTTATTATTATTTATTTTATTTTTTACAAATAATTTACATTTTTAATTAAATTTTAAATTAACAAATATTGTAAGCGCTGCTTAAATCTGTAAATTGTGAGGTCCCGGTACAAAGCGGGGTAATGAATCCGGCCGGCAAGTTTTTTTAATAGTATTATTGAACTTTCAAAAATACAAAATTCAACAGCCAGTTCATATATATATGCTTTTATTTATGTAGGCTACACAGAGAAACACATAGAGAAACAAGATGCGCTTTCTGCCGTCTCATGCAGTCTCCGTGAAATGGAGCGCGTCACAGCAATGAACCGGCTACTTATAACGAACGAACCAAAAAATACCAATCTTTAATTACATAGTCGGAATGAAAGGTGCATTTCTTTATTAAAGTCAGCGTCGCATTCTGCAACTTTATATTTTCAGCCGACACTGACTGAGAAGAAATCACTAGTTTATTAACGAATAATTAAAATGTTTTATTTTGCCTTTCCCCAACATTCATAATCATTAGCCTAGTTTTGCCGTTGCAAGCTTTAGACGTGCGCTTGGGCGCGGGCTATACGCCTGTATATTAAAGGATGGTTAGTAGCCTAAGTTATTATATTAATCAATTTATGTGTGACTAGTGAAATCTTTAGTCGGGGACAGGCCTTCTTGGCACAAGGAACCGATCATTTTTTTAAATAAAATGCTGTCAATTCGAAAAGTGCGCCTGCTAATCACGTCACGTTATATTGCAATGCAGAGTTATGAATGCGTAATAATAAGTAAAATGTTTTTAATTATTTCATTTCTTATGGGTGCAGTGGCGGTGCTTTGGTCTTTCTTAGGGGTGCTGAAGCATCTGCTAGCCCCTCCTTTGCGCTGCCCATGTTTATTACGATTAAAAAAATTATAATTCTGCATCTGTTTTTAGGTGTGGCTACGCCCCTGGTTTGACTACATCCAAAATGCTTATTTCTTTGATATTATATTGAGTATTTGAACTTTTGCAGATTGTAAATTAAATTATCCGTTTTGAATACTTATTTTTTGTCATTAAAGCTGAAACTTTTGCATTAAGGCAGATACACATAATTTGAAAAATCTTTTAAAAAAAACCTGTACAGAGTGGTAAGTTTTTATTAATATTTTGGACTCATTATCAAATTAGGCAATGTTAGGCCTTTTTAACCATTCAGGAGTTGTTTTGAAGTTTTTCAGAAAATAATAATTTCAAAGTAAATTGTAAAAGTAGTTCCAAAATAGTCTCAGCCGCAGACGTCACGCACACGGACCGTTGGCTAAACGTCTGATGCATATGGTACACTTATCTGGAAACACTTCAGGAGTGTCGAAGTCGTCGTCGGATCGGTTTAATTATACAGGATTTCCGAGAAACGTATGTGTCGTGTACTTTAATGTTCTGCCTGAAAACAAAGATGCCGTGAGGCCAAACCCCCTCGCGAAAAGAAGAAAGCCGCCATGTTTACAAACGTGACGGTGAGCGCTTATCAGCGTCAACTAAACGCTGGATTTTCAAAAGTATGTGAAATATTTAAAGTTCGCCGCCATAGAATGTTTAAAATACACCCGAGAGTTTCACACACCGGTTTGTTATTGTAGCGACTTTCCACGCCCCGAAACCGGACGCTGAACAAAACGAACTGTGATTGGTTGTTTGACATGTCGGTCAAACGGCCTCATGGGCGGGCCTTGGACAATTAACGCGGCCATCAATTGCAATTACGCAAGACTACTTTCCAAATAACATTTCTGCTTTATGTATATTTTGAGAGCATGCAGTAAAAGCACTCATGGATGTTTTGTTACGCACTGTTGAAGACCTGTCAAAGAAAGTGACAGAGCAAGAAGCAACAGAAGAGAGAGAGAGAATAGAAAACATTCAGCATAGTCTTACATTATTTGAGTTTGCCACAGACGTGCGTTTGCGCAGGGAAAAAACGCTGCCGGCTTTGCTGAGAGAGATTTCGAAGGGACTGTCGACCACGAGCCGCAAAGCTCCTCAGCGGAGAGATGGCCCTGTCAAACCTTCCCACTCGTTCTTCATCCTCCTCTTCCTCGATTACTCCCTCATGCTCCAGACCGCTCGACATCAGCTCCACCGCCTCCTGTAAGGAGCGACGCATGTTGCCCACCCATCCCGACACCTGCGTCTGCGCTTCGGATAGTTTGTTACCCAAGAACTGCATCTTCTTTCACCCAACTGACAAAGTATGTTGGGAAAGTCAGTGGTATCTGGAGGAAAACGACTTGTTTTTTGGGGAAAAATATCCCAGTATGAGATCTAGAGGGCGTTACAGCCGACATGCATTGGCATCTCTGTAGGCATCTTGATTTGTGATCCAAACTGGTCCAGACTTTATGCCAATGTCCATCACAGAAAGCACTTCAGGTTGTCGATCAATCCTTGATGCTCTTCAGCATGTTCTCGTCCGCAACACAACATTTAACGTCAATCTCATTCAATCCTGTGAAATCTTCTTGTTTAGATGAGGTAGAAACACAAATCTGAGAACGCAATCTTTTGGCATCCAGACATTAAAGTCTCGTAGCTTCCTCTTGTGTAATTCACACAGATCCCAATGGAAAAACATAGCCAGCACTCCGGCAAGCCCACCGCTTACGCTTGACACGCTGCAGGTACAAACAGGTACCGGAAACAGACACAGCCCTCAAATGAGTGACAACATCCCGGCTCAGAGAAACAGAGAGAGAGAAAGAGAGGGGGAAGGGATGAAAGACAATCGAGGACATTTATGTGTCACTGCATTTGAAATAGTAAAATACAGACGGACCGAGAGAGAAAACAGGAAAAGCTTTTATGTGGGAACCTTTCTGTATCTGTGAACTTTGGAAGAGAAATGCTAAACCACAAACCCTGTATGCAAACCACTGCTGAATCAGGTGCTTTATACTTGACTGCATTAGTTTGACTATTTGTCATGACTAACAGGCTGTGTTTGTCTAATATGAGCCATAGCGTGTGTGGCTGCAATAAACTCTCCTTAACACCAGCTGTTACGCTTAGAGTAAGTATAGGTTTCACTGGAGGACATTTATTCCATCCACATTAAATGATCTTACAGGATACAAAACTATGTAGAAGCCATTGGAAGTATAAACCAAAGATGGGAAGAATATGAATATTTGAATGAAATAGCTTTCACAACACATTGATGGATGGATGGATGGATGGATAGGTATAGATAGACAGACAGACAGACAGACAGACAGACAGACAGACAGACAGACAGATATAGATAGATAGATAGATATAGATAGATAGATAGATAGATAATAGATGGATAGGTATGATAGATCGATAGATGGTAGATAGATAGCTCGCTCGCTCGCTTAGATAGATCGCTCGATCATCGCTTCGATCGCTCGATAGCTCGATAGCTCGATCTCTCGCTCGCTCGCTGGCTGGTATGGCTCGCTCGCTCGCTCGCTGGCTCGCTCGCTCCTCGCTCTCTCTCTCGCTCGCTCGCTCGCTCGCTCGCTCGCTCGCTCGCGCTCGGTCTCGCTCGCTCCTCGCTCGCTCGCTCGCTCGCTCGCTCGCTCGCTCCTCGCTGGCTCGGTCTCGCTCGCTCGCTCGCTCGCTCGCTCGCTCGCTCTCGCTCGCTCGCTCGCTCGCTCGCTCGCTCGCTCTCGCTCGCTCGCTGGCTCGGTTGGCTCGCTCGCCCTCCGCTCGCTCGCTCGCTCGCTCGCTCGCTCGCTCGCTCGCTCGCTCGCTCGCTCGCTAGATAGATGGATAGGTATAGATAGACAGACAGACAGACAGACAGACAGAGACAGACAGACAGACGATAGATAGATTAGATAGATAGATAGATAGATAGATAGATAGATGGATGGATGGATGGATGGATGGATGGATGGATAGATAGATAGATAGGTATCGATGGATAGATGGATAGATGGATATATAGATAGACAGATAGATGCATTTATTTGATCCCAAATACAGTGATATTGTGAAATAATTACAATTAAAAAAATTATATTACAATATATTTTAAAATGTATTTTATTACTGTGATCAAATCATTTTAATATGCTGATTTATTATGATGGAAAAGTGTCAAAAAATGTGGAACATGTGACACTTTTTTTCAGGATTATAATGTTACAAAATATGTTTATTTCATATAAATAATGATTTCTGAAGGATCATATGACATTGAAAACTGGAGTAATATCTGCAGAAAATTCAATTTGTTCCCCTCATAACATTTACATTACAATTATATTGTATTATATTTAGTTTCATATATTTAATTATTAGAAAATGTTTTATTTCTAATCTTTTTAAGTGATTTATACTTCACAATATTACTAATTTGACTGTATTTCAACCTTTATTTCTTATCACATGCATTTGTTACACTTCCACTGCTGACCAAATGTAACCGCCTCACAATGGCATAGCAGCTAAAAACCTAAACAAGGTTGATTATATTTCAAAATTCAAGCACTTGCCAGCAATTGAAAACAAATCAAAAATACAACACCGACGGATGAGAACGCTTGTGAGAACTCCTAAGTGCAAAATCCTCTGGCTAATTGAAGCAATAGTGTTTAATAACGAATGACCCTGTTAGTTAAGTAAAGCATCACAATTCTAGTATTCTTCAACAAAACCAGCACTCATCAGTCACAACCAGAGCTGGGCAAAGTGGACTTTACAATATTACATTACTTCCTAATAAAAGTAACTAATCGTGTTGCTTTTGATCATGTTTTTCATCATTGGAGGTATTTCACATGCAATTATTGCAAGCTGTGTCATATTCTGAGTTTGCATGTCACAGTTTTTATTCATTTTGAGAACTACTGAATCAAGTGAGACGAGTAAATGAATGCTGAACTACAGTAACGTCATGTTTCCACGGAAAGCAATGCATTCATTTACCAGTTACTTTAAAAAAAGTTATGATTATGTAACTCGCATCACTTGTAATACATATCATGACTGTAGGTGAGCTGAACACTGTTCAAGAGAAGTGAAATTAAAGAAGTTTCCTCAAGGTGAATAAAAACTACTTGAGAAAACAGATCAACTTGACGTTACTGAGAATCATATTTCATAACCCTTTCTGAACAGCTCAAATGGCCCAAATTCTTTGAAACTACATTAAATTAACTATTTCACAAGAGCATAAGAGGTAGAAATACTGTACTGTACTCATAATTAATTTCATAGCAACCAGGAAAACATTCTCTTATGTTATGATGATATTACTTTACTAAGCATATGAAAGAACAATTTTCACCTGACAGATAATAAACCAGCAAATCCTATCAAAATTTGAAGAACTAATTCATATCTAGAGTATGCAAACACCCTAGCAACCACCTAGCAACCACATACATTAGGTTTAAAATTCTCTGAACATAAAAACACATAACATTTATAATGTTACAAAAGATTTCTATTTTAAATAAATAATGATTTTTGAATCAAAATTAAGTGGCATTGAAAACTAGAGTTAAATGGCTGCTGAAAATTCAGTTTGTGATTTAAATTAAAATTTAAATGTGATTATATTTGGTTTCAATTATTTAGTTATATTTTAAAATATTATAAAAATATTAAATAATTTTTAAATATTATTAATATTTTAAAATAATATTTCACAATATTACAAAAGTCACTGTATTTCAGCCTTTTCAGAGACTTGTATTTGTATTGAACTTTTTGTGTTGCTGGGTACAAAAATTACCAAAAACATTGCTGTTAAATATCCATATTTCTTATTGAATAATCAAAGTGATGGCAATTTGCATGTAAACGACTGAAGAGGTGGTTTAATCATAACAATAATCATAATATCATGGACTAATAAACAAAAGTACTCTAATTATTATCAACAAATTGAACATATTTGGAAATATTTATAACTTTTATATTTATTTAATATTATAATTGTTACATATATATATATATATAAATTACCTTTGTAGCACTTTATGTAAACACAGAGTATTGTTTTTACTTAATTTGATTAAATTCTCTCCAAGCCCACATTCAGATGGATGCTGAACATTTTAATAATCTGTTCTATAAAAGCATATAAACCAGAGAAATCCCACACATGCACAGATATGATCTATATTTCCCCGATCTGAACACGTCTTGATCTGTAGACCTACGAATTCAACCAGTAGTTCACATGAATATATGGAAGCCAAATATTATTAGAATATATTCAAATAATTCTACGTCATTGCAAATGTGCTATTTCTGTTTCAAACACGTTGGAGTTCAAACTGTAGGATGATTTGAAGCAAAACACCCCTTTCTTCGGTGCTTTGCATATGACAGTAAACATCCAAACATATCATTTACATGAAGATCTGAGCAGAGAAACTTCCCTGACTGGCTCCAGAACCTTTCTCAGAAATCAGGTTCAGCTCTGTAAAGCACAATTAGTGGTGCTCATTAAACTCAACTATAGTCTGATCAAATCCAGCGTGTTATGTCAAGGCAGTGATTATGTTGCTGTGATTACATTGGTGCTCATGTCATCAGAATATTGTAAACGATGCATTTCTGATCATAAATACAGTAACCATAATCACAGTAAAATATACAGAGCACTGTGGTTTTAATTGCACTATACAGGCAAGTATACTGTACGATTGAATTGCATTTCTGTCACTCGGATAAACAAGAACCAAGGACTGTTTTGCATTTGAAGCAGCAAATAAAAACAGCAGCAACAAACAAGCCTACTGTATGTGAATCAGACGTTTTGTGTTGCTGTTGCCAAGAAAATAAAGATGAAACGGCAGGAAAACAATATATAATATTACAATATTTTCAATCAAAATAATGGCAAGGAGCATATAAACACAACTGAAGAGGTTTGCCCATGTCATGTAGACATCCTAATAATAATTGAATCATTTGAAACTCCTCATTGATGTCATTTTTAATTCAAATTAATTTGATAAAAGTACTACAATAAACTGACACTGAGTTAATTCTGACTGGACGAGCTATGTTCAAAATAACAGCTTTCAAAATAACAGTATAATATATATATACCCTTGTCACGTAGGCATCCTAATAATAATTTAATTCGATTGAACTTCTAAAAAAATATTTTTCATTGATGTAATGTTTCTAAATGAATTTTATAAAATAAATATAATCTAAATAAACTGACACTAAATTGACTGACATTTTGATATATTAATATTTTTCATACTTAAATCTACATTTATATACATATCACATAATGTATGTGTGTATACTGTGTATATTTATTATGTATATATATATATAACACACACATACAGTATATATTTTGAAAAAATTTACATGTATATATTTATATTCATATAATTTATATTATATAAATATATTTTATATATAAACATAATTTTTTTTCTTAAATATATACATGCATGTGTGTATATTTATACATACATAATAAATATAAACAGTACATTCATATATGTTATGTAATCAAGAACTTTAATATTTGATGTGATTAATCGCGATCGCTTGACAGCACTAATATATATATATATACAGTATTCCTGTATATAAGAGAGTAGTGACAAAATGGCTGTAAAACAAATATATTTCACAATAATTAAATTAAGGTCAAGGAACATGCAAACACAGCTGTTCCCCATCTCATGTAGACATCTTAATAACAATATAATATTAATTTATTCTGGATTAATTGCACAGTAATCAGACATATCAGATTGGTGTGCATGTAATCAATGCCAATGTTTGTATAATCTGTTGCTTAAATGCATTCGATGGGTGTTGTTTGAAAATGCCACAGGCCTGACTCAATGACAAGTGTATGTAAGATTAAACACATCTATATACACACACACACACACACACACACACACACACACACGCAAAGCAGTGTTGACTGCGGTGACATCACTCTATGCCGTCAAAAAACACCAATGGTAAATTCCAACATGACACAATCAATGGAAACAAAGGCCCTGCCCTCAAGACGCGGATCAACCCTACAAGAGCAACATCAGCTGAACAGGGTTTCTCGTACCCTGACTGTGAGCTCAGAAGAGATTATGTTTTTCTGTCACTAAAAACAATTCACGCAATTCTCTACAGGCGAAATTGCAAGCTAGAGTTTTGACTTTTAGCAAGTTTGGTGCATGCAAGTTGTGCTTATACAGGCCTGGACATTTACACAATGAGTGTGACGTTTGGTGAATCCAGATACAATTTTTCTTCCCTCAGAAAAAAAATAAAAACAACCGCTCAGAAAATTCCATAAATTTGTGTTTAGATTAGGTTAGAATGACAGTATGTAACTGTATGCATCTGTAACTCTGACTGAGATGAAAACTAATGCTAACAGATGAGATCAGAAGTGTATTTTACACTGATAAGAGCTCTTATGTGGGACTGGTAAAATGTGTACAATAACGTAACATTTTAGTGATTAATACTTCGACTGTAAAGACTTTCATGACATCTGGTTACCTTTGAATGGCTGGTTATAACGGCAGGTGTTGTTTGTCTCCATAATCTAGCAACAGCACAAAATTATTCCGATTTTTTTAATGAATGAATGTAAATACCCCCCCCCCAAAAAATAAATAAATAATAATAATAATTATATACTCTATATTACATCATTTTATATAAATATTTATATATTATTATTTGTATATACTTTATAATATTTTTTATATTATAAAATATTTTATAATATGTGTATATTTTACTTAAAATATTTAATTCTTATTTTTTTATATACATTTTATATTAAGATGTGTCATACTATAATTGCTCTGATTACTCATAATAGTAAATATTTTGTCAAGTTTTCAAGTTTTATTTTTTATATTACATTATTTTATATTATTCATCTTTAATATTACTTCTAATATTTTTTATATTTTTATAGAATATTAAGATTGGACAATAAATACACTGATTATTATTAATAAATGTAGATACTTCAACATTATTTTTCATTTTATATTTTTATATGAACATGTGTCTTAGACATTGAATAATTTGAATGTATTTATAATATTGATTTTGGTGCGATTTCATAAAATCAATAAGTAACTTGACGTGAATTACATTGATTATGTTAAACGGAATTTTAGACTCTGTTTTACCTATACATGAGGTAAAATCACTGTAACGTAAATTATCTTGTGGCTTATGTTTTATTAAAGTAAAATATATCACAGTAAAAATGATCCACATTGGTCTTACCTCATCTGTTTCTGGCTCCAGCAGATCCTCTGGTTTAGACTCGATTACATATGTGTGCGTTCTGTTTTCTGTAGAGTTGAGTGGACTGGAAGCTTCAGGTTCAAGTCCTATCGGATCATGCAGAGACACCTGATCTCCGCTTGGTTCTTGGGGTCCAGGACGACTGGACTTTGATTCTGGCTGTAGACTGTGGTCAGGAGCAGCAGGAGTTTCTCTGGATGGAGACGGAGTCGAGGAACGTCTCGCCCTGGTTCCCCATCTTCGGGGTTTCACTGAGAAGTCATCGTAAGTCACTTGTGTGAGCTGAGGCGAGACGTCAGCGGTCTGGACGGTGGAGACGGGAGTCTGTGCCGCCGCCGGCTTCTCCGCGTCAAACGATATTAAATCATAACTCGTAGGAACTCCTCTCGTAATCTCTCTGCTGCTTCACACGTTTCCATCTCCATCTCATGTTCTCGTTCCTGTCTGCGTTTTTCTTCTTTCAGTCTTTCAGTTCTTCTCTCTCTTCTTCCATCTCTTTTTCTTTCTTTAGTCTCTCTCTTTCTCTTTCCTGCCTCAGTCTTTCTTCTTCTCTCTGTCTCTTCTCTTCCATTCTTTTTCTCTCTTCAATTTCTCTCTCTTTCCGCAGTCTCTCTATTTCTTCTTCTTTTCTCAGTCTTTCCTCCTCTTTCTGTCTTTGAATTTTTTGTTTATCTTCTTCCATGTCTTTTTCTTTCCGTATTCTCTCAATTTCTCGTTCTTTTCTCAATCTTTCCTCCTCTTTCTGTCTCTCCAATTCCCGACTTATTCTCCGCTCTTCTTCTATCTCTTTTTCTTTCTTTAGTCTCTCTTTTTCTCGTTCTTGTCTCAGTCTTTCCTCTTCTTTCAATCTCTCTTCTTCCATTCGTTTCCTTTCTTCCATTTCTCTCTGTTTCTTTAACCTCTCTTCTTTTTCTCGTTCTTGTCTCAATCTTTCCTCTTCTTTCAGTCTCTCTTCTTCCATTCGTTTCTTTTCTTCCATTTCTCTCTCTTTCTTTAACCTCTCTTGTTTTTCTCGTTCTTGTCTCAATCTTTCCTCTTCTTTCAGTCTTTCCTCTTCTTCCATTCGTTTCCTTTCTTCCGTTTCTCTCTGTTTCTTTAACCTCTCTTCTTTTTCTTGTTCTTGTCTCAATCTTTCCTCTTCTTCCATTCGTTTCCTTTCTTCCATTTCTCTCTGTTTCTTTAACCTCTCTTGTTTTTCTTGTTCTTGTCTCAATCTTTCCTCTTCTTCCATTCGTTTCCTTTCTTCCATTTCTCTCTGTTTCTTTAACCTCTCTTCTTTTTCTTGTTCTTGTCTCAATCTTTCCTCTTCTTCCATTCGTTTCTTTCTTCCGTTTCTCTCTGTTTCTTTAACCTCTCTTCTTTTTCTTGTTCTTGTCTCAATCTTTCCTCTTCTTTCAGTCTCTCTTCTTCCA
>QVTF01023838.1:0-49030 GCA_003573665.1 Oxygymnocypris stewartii | reverse complement strand
ACATTGATTAAGCAAATTTCTGACTGTAAATAATAAATACAGATATTATTTTCCTGTCATTATATTAAATATGAGCAATCCAAGCAAAAACAGACATTTAGTTTATAGCATGTATGTTTGACAAATGTCAAATAGTGCAGTTTTTGTGGGGAGGACTAGAGGACTAGCAGCTCATTCATGGCATCATGGCATCGCCATACGAATGCATGACTTTTATCATTAATGTGCCATGCAAATTTATTTGTACAGACGTTCAAGGTTCAAGGTTCTTTATTATTTGTCACATACACAATCATACATGGTATAATCAGTAGTGAAATGTAAGTTTTTTTAGTTTTTTTTTTTATTAAGGGTAGACAACTTTATAACAACATCCTGGCAACCATTTACGGCCATTGTCTATTTACAGTAGTTAGTTACTGCAGTGTTAGATGAACTTGTGACTCTCTGACTCCCTCTGCAGACTCGCATCGCTAAGCGTGAAAGGAAGCTGGTCGATTTTGACAGTGCCAGACATCATTTTGCCTCTATTCAGAAAAGCAAGAAAAAGGACGAGGCCAAAATTGCCAAGGTACCGAAAGCTATACTGATGCTGTACTGCCTGGCCTTTTGTCTTTAAACCCTGTTAACTAACCAGCCATAACAATGCCTAATTCATGTATAGCAGCCAGTTTATATGCTTGAGTG
Source organism: Oxygymnocypris stewartii (assembly GCA_003573665.1). Classification (NCBI taxonomy): domain Eukaryota; kingdom Metazoa; phylum Chordata; class Actinopteri; order Cypriniformes; family Cyprinidae; genus Oxygymnocypris; species Oxygymnocypris stewartii. Next base: position 48,343 of record QVTF01023838.1, on the reverse strand, counting down.
AATGTATGTGTGTTTGCAGAAGCTGTTATCTTGCTTGATGAGGTTTGTGTGAGCTAACATCAGCACTCGAGTGTGTTTGTCGCTGTTCTCTCTGTCACTGTCTCTTTGCTGCACGTCTAGCCTCTGGCTCTGGTGGAGAAGGCTGCTCCCGGCTGGGCTCAGGGAATAATCACAGCACATCAAATCGCTCAAACTAACCTCTCGAGAAACCAGGTGACTCATCTGTCACTCAGCCTGTAACCCCTCCCCCTTCATCTGCATAGCTCCACCCACCCACTCACAGCGTGGCTTCCTCGTGTAGCGTCTGTGTTCCTCAGGTGTATTTACTTCATGCTTCTGTATGCGTGACATGAAAATTACGTTGTTTAAAAGAATACTGTCCAAACGTTTGGGGTCAGTAAGATTTTTAATGATTTCGAAATAAGTCTCTTATGCTCACCAAAGCTACATTATTTAATATTGAGTAATATTGTGAACTATTATTACAATTTAAATTACCATTTTCTGTTTGAATATATTTCACATTTTATTCTTGTGATGCATTATTACTCCAGTTTTTAGTTTGACATGATCCTTCAGAAATGATTCTAATGCTGATTTGCTGCTCAAGAAATATCTCTTACTATTGATATTTTCACGTGACGTCACACTCTTATAGGAAGTTTTATACTTTTAGCAGTTTGCATCAAGTAATAATGTAGTAAAACGCAGATATTAAAAGGCGAGATTCAGTGGACACCTTATTGATGATGTATATTTTGTACAGGCAAGAAGATGAAGCCAAAATATAAACGCAATGTGCAAAGTTTCACGTTTAATGGCTTCCCATAGAAAACCATTATAAGGAAAACTCTGAACCATCAAGCGGATTGCATTCATATTCCGGCCTCGTCTGCTTTCCTGTGTAAACTATGCATCATTAATATGGTGAATACTGAATTTGATCTGTTAATAATACTGTTTTAAATATATTAAGGCACTTTAAGTGTTTTTACAATGTTTTGTCACACTGTTTATGATTGAAATATTCCCGCGGGAGCTTAATATGGATCGCAAATGGACAAAACTTGCATTTTGTCCAGAAATACCTTTTGTTTTATTTATTGAGAGGTGATCTAAATATTTGCGGCTGAGAAACAGATATAAAATTGTCATGCTTGTGCAGCAGTTCTGTGAATGTTTTGCCCTCCAAGTTTCCGAGCCGGTCACGTGACTGAAAACTATCAATAATTAGTGTTGAAAACCGTTTTTTGGTTTTGTTGAAACTGTGATATTTGTTTCAGGATTCTTTGATGAATAGAAAGTTTAAAACTAATAGCATTTATTTACAGTCTTTACTTTCACTTTAAATTGATTTAATGAATCTTTAAATAAAATGATGACCCTAAACTTTTAAACGGTAGTATAGTTCGCAAAACAAAAATGAAATTCTTTATGTATTTTACTCACGTATTCCTACAAGAAGCAGCTCTACCGAAGACAACAGTGTCATTATTTAAAGCACTTAAAGGACAAGTCATGTGAAGTGCTTTTATGGTATTTTTGGTGCTGTTTGGTCTGTTTTTGGAGCTTGATAACCCCTGTTAACTATTTGTTTTCATTGTATGGAGAAACAGCTAGAGTTGATTGTTTTGCGTTATACAAAATAAAGTAATACCGTGTGAAATGACATGTGGTGAGTAAAGGTTTTATGTTTGTTTAAAATGATTTCTAGAGATTTTAGTAGAAAGGAATCCGATCACAGAGTCCATTTGTCTACAGTCTATTCATGCAGAGTTGAACGCGTAATTCTTTGTATATGTATTTTCATAAATGATAGTGTGTTTAGGCTAATGACCATGTGTGTTGATGTGTTTAGGCCGAGGAAGAGTTGGGCAGAGCTCAGAAGGTATTTGAGGAGATTAATTATGAACTCCAAGAGGAACTTCCCACCCTGTGGGACAGGTAATAACCAGCTATTCATCCTGTCATGATCTCAGTTTATCTCTCTTATTCCTCTTTCTGTCTTCTTAAAGGAATAGTTCACCTAAAAATTAATAACCATCACATTGTTCTAAACTTTACATGCTGCTGTTCATTTATTTTCTGTGGAACACAAAAAGGATCATTTTGTAGCATTTTCACACGTCTCATTTCCATATAATAACAATTTGAAGGGATCACATCTGACAAGGTGCAAAAAGGACAAACATGCCATAAAAAAGCCATATTATATCTTCAACAGGGAGGAAGACTTATAATTGTGTCTTAAATTTCTGTTCCTCAAACAAAGCTACTTTATTTGATTAAAAAGAGTTAAAAAATGTATACTGAGAAATATTTTTACAATTTGAATGAACTGTTTGTGAATTTTCAGCATCATTACTCCAGTCTTCTGAGTATAAATTATTGTAATATTTTCGTATTATCAAAATAATTCATTTGTAAATAAAAGCATCTGCTAAATGACTATATGTAAATGTAAAACAGATAAATATTTTGTGGAAACCATAATACTTTTTTCAAGATTATTTGTATGTATGTATATATATATATATATATATATAACACACTGAACAAAATTATAAACGCAATACTTTTGTTTTTGCCCCCATTTTTCATGAGCTGAACTTAAAGATCTAAGATTTTTTCTATGTACACAAAAGGCCTATTTCTCTCAAATATTGTTCACAAATATGTCTAAATCTGTGTTAGTGATAACTTCTCCTTTACCTAGATAATCCATCCACCTCACAGGTGTGGCATATCAAGATGCAGATTAGACCACGGGATTATTGCACAGGTGTGCTTTAGGCTGGCCACAATAAATGACCTCTCTAAAATGTGCAGTTTTATCACACAGCACAATGCCACAGGTCGCAAGTTTTGAGGGAGCGTGCAATTGGCATGCTGACTGCAGGAATGTCCACCAGAGCTGTTGCCTGTGAATTAAATGTTCATTTCTCAAAGGCGTTTCAGAGAATTTGGCGGTACATCCAATCGGCCTCACAACCGCAGACCTTGTGTAACCACACCAGCCCAGGACCTCCACATCCAGCATCTTCACCTCCAAGATCGTCTGAGACAGCCACCCGGACAGCTGCTGCAACAATCAGTTTTCATAATCAAAGAATTTCTGAGCAAACTGTCAGAAACCGTCTCAGGGAAGCTCATCTGCATGCTCGTCATCCTCATCGGGGTCTCGACCTGACTGCAGTTCGTCATCGTAACTGACTTGAGTGGGCAAATGCTCACATTCGATGCTGTCTGTCTCTTTGGAGAGGTGTTCTCTTCACAGATGAATCCCGGGTTTCTCTGTACAGGGCAGATAGCAGACAGCGTGTATGGAATTGTGTGGGTGAGCGGTTTGCTGATGTCAACATTGTGGATCAAGTGGCCCATGGTGGTGGTGGGGTTATGGTATGTTATGGACAACGAACACAGGTGCATTTTATTGATGGTATTTTGAATGAACAGAGATACCGTGACGAGATCGTGAGGCCCATTGTTCTGCCATTCATCCACGACCATCACCTCATGTTTGCAGCATGATAATGCACGGCCCCATGTTGCAAGGATCTGTACACAATTCCTGGAAGCTGAAAACATCCCAGTTCCTGCATGGCCAGCATACTCACCGGACATGTCACCCATTGAGCAGGTTTGGAATGCTCTGGATCGGCGTATACTACGGCGTGTTCCAGTTCCTGTCAATATCCAGCATCTTCCCATAGCCATTGAAGCGGAGTGGACCAACATCCCACAGGCCACTACAACAACCTGATCAACTCTATGCGAAGGAGATGTGTTCAAAAAACAAAAAGTGTTGCATTTATTATTTTGTTTAGTATATTTATTGTACGTTTTTATTTAATGCATTCTTGATAATTAAAAGAAAACTTTTTTTTTTTTTAAATAGTGTCTTATTGACCCTAAACTGTTGACCTGGGCTGCGTTTCCCAAGAGCATTATAAAAAAGATTGTAAGACTGATCTTAATATTAAGTTCTGTTTCCCAAAAGCATTGTAACTTAAGTAGCACTTGAAAATCTTCGTAGATCTACGAGTGCTCTGGAGTAATCGTAAAGCCCTACGTGCATCGCAAGAAGACAGAAGTATGAGGTCCCCTGCAGGACAATCGACAGATTACACCTTTTTTATTCAAGTGCATTATGATTATAATTAAAGCTTTTGATTGTACTTTATTGTACACTTTATTACTCGTTTTTTTTTATTATATTAAATTAAATAAAAAGGGCAGAAAACAAAAATACACATCTAAACTAAATGACTGAACAAAATGAATAAAATAAGTAAAGTAAGAAATATGCTTCAAAGACTGGGAAAAATAGGGATAAACTCATAAAAATCTGTCAAGGGATTGCTGACGTGCACGAAAACCAGCCATGTATTGGACCCGGAAATAAAGTCTCTACATATACATATATAGTAGGGCCTATAATATTAATATACAAGTATAATATTAATGTAGGCTGCTATATATAAAAAATATATTCTATAATATTATTGTATAGTAGATTACTATTATACTTATTACTTCTATATTATATGATTATATCCGAGCTGTCTGGAACGCAGCATTAGGTTAACATTTCACTAGTCTCGAGTAGCCAGACCTTCAGACTGACGGCCAGCCATTTGTGTCAAGCCATTATACCAAGTTTTATCACGGATGTCAAGGGTGGGGACAGTTACAACATGTTGCTGCAACCGTCCCAACATTCTGTCCCTTATCACAACATTGATTCCCTCGGTTAACTGCTAGTTGGTCAAAATAGTTCTTAAGACAGTGACTAAGTTCATGCAACTGGCCTTAGTTCAGTAACCTTTCACAGATGCTAACAGAAGTAGGCTATTATTAAGTTTTAGAGTCTTGATTCTAATTAAATTAATGTTTTGTTGTTCAAATGTATTGTAATAATTAACCAAGACAAGGTTGTTACTTGATTTTTTTCCCATTTACTATTCTTTGTTTTTAAATAATTTTACTTATTAAAGACCATGTCTATGCATAAATAAAATAAAGAAACTGCTAAATGATATTTACGAAAGGTTTTATTTACATTTTAATGAATGCTGCAACTGCCCCTGTGGACTGTTGCAACCGTCCCCATTTGTGGGGTCAGTTGCAACATTTGATTTTGTCTATTCAAGTATAAATTGTGTGTATATAATCATATGTGCACGTGTTACAGTAATATGGGTGAGTAGCCGACTCATGTTGCTTTATTGTATTAAAATTCTGTCTTTCTATTGCAAACAGTCTCTGAAAAACTAAAGGAAATGCAAAAAGTGTTGCAACCGTCCCCACTCTCCCCTACTACAATTAAAAGCCATTCTATCAATTGACATTTCAGCACTTGACCAATGATAGCGACTCCTGTAGCACTGAAAGCACGGCTACGTGTGATTGTGTTAAGTGCAGTTTTGATAAACGCACGTGATACAATAACGAACGTTCGTAAAATGACTCGTAGAAAACGCTCTTAAGCGTTAAGATCAATCGTTAATGGCAAACGCGGCACTGTGGTTTAAGAAATTTTATTGAGCTTTATATGAAAATCTGTGCAAATATTCTTCTTTTGTGTTCCACAGAAAAAACTGCAGCATAATTTGAACAACATCATGACAAGTACATAAAAGAATATACAATTTTTGGTAAACGAAAACATCCTTGAACTGATTTGGACTTGTCTCTTCTCTCTCTCACACACACTCACTCTCTCTCTCTCTCTCTCTCTCTCTGCAGTCGTGTTGGCCTCTATGTTAACACATTCCAGAGCGTTGCCGGCCTGGAGAAAAACTTTCACAGGGACATGGGCAAAGTGAGACAATAATAAGAGACTTATTAAAAGAAGATAAATGAGATTATTGTTGTTGAAGGAATATGTAGTTATGTCGTTAGAATATGTTGCACTCTCTCTCTCACAGCTGAATCAGAATCTGAGTGATATTATGACCAAACTGGATGAGCAGCGTCTAGCCAAGTGAGTGCTTTTATCCTGGGATATTTCCTGTCTGTGTAGACACTTCTGGTTTCCTGTAGTTTAGCACACAGATGTGCGAGTTCTTGTTTTCTTTGTAAATTAAACCAACGCTCCCCCAAATAATCCACAGAAAAGGTGTCACGACAGCAAGCACTGGGAAGAGGTAACAGCTCCGGTGTTGTGTGTGTGTGTGTGTGTGTTTATGCAACATTTATTGCATTAAAAATGCACTTCAATGAGGTTATTTACGCCATGATCTCTGATCTCTAATATCTTGTTTTGGTGTGTAAATCTTTTAATGACTTTAGTAATTCAGCGGTTTTATTTTTTACATGGAAGAAAAAACAATGTTTCGGCTCTCAGGCCTGTTTCTGAAGAAATGTCTGAGAAACATTTGCTTTCACTTGAGAAGGGCATGCTTTTCCTCCATTTGTAAAATAAAACAAACTAAAAAATGTTGGGTGCAAATAACAGCTGAAATATTCAAAATGCACTAACCCTTGTTTGCTGAGTAAAATGACTGCTTGCATGGGGCTGTGTGTACATGCTGATAATGCAGTAATTGTGCATGGTGTGATTTATACCAATCTGCCTGCAGTATTAACACTGATCTCTGCTGCCACCTAGTGATCTGTTCAGTCAGGACACTCATGACTGTGTGTAATGCCAAGTTTATTTACCAGTTGTGTTCTTCATGCAGTGAAGAAGCAGCCAATCACAACCTCTCAGAGTCCGGGTCAGACGCCCCTAAATCACCAGCTAAGGTACTGTGAGAGAGCTGATGTTTGTCTGTGTCTTACAGTGTGAATGAAACTAAAGCAGCAGACATAAAACCAAGCCCTTTTAATACATTTATACATCAGACATTACAATGGGAAATTAGTGATGGATCTCCTGATAGGAGAGAATGCTGATTTATCTTTTCTCATAAAAAATCTGGACATAATCATGTGAATACCTTGATATGATAAAGGTTTAAAGTGGCAATGTTACACCAGTATTTATAACCTTACAACATTGTTGTTCTAGTATTATTTATATACTATTATAGTATTTATTCATATTTTTAAAGTCAGTTAAATGTTCATTCTTTTTAATAGTTCTATTTAGCTTTCATTTATTTTTTATTCTGTTTTCGCTTTAGTTCCAGAGCTCAAACTTATTTGTTTCATTGTCAAGACTTTTATAAAAAGATTAGATTTTTCATCTGGTATTCGTTATTTGATTTCAGCTTTTTGTTATTTGAGCTATTTATTTGTATAAACTATTATAGAATTTATGAATATTTAAATAATGATTTAGCTTTCACTTATTTATTTTTAGTCGTTTTTCATATGATATTATATTAGTTTTAGTTAACAAGAACAACACTGCCTCACAATAGAGTGATTAGTAGATAATTAAACATGAGCGTGTTTAAGCATGTTACACAGATGAAAAACTAACCATACGTGGTTCTGGTTTGGTGTGTTAACTGTCAGTGTGTTGTGTATGTTCCTCCTGCTTGTGTGTATCTGCATGTGTGTGTTGTGTGGCAGTCCAGAGAAGGACCGCCGGTGTCACGGCCGCCCAGGCCGGCTTCATCTCAGGAGGTGAAACAAGACCACATTAACCTGCTTGAAGATGCAGTGGTGCCTGACATTAACAATTCAACCCAGCCACAGGTCAGAGGTCAAATGACTCCCTCCCCTGCTCATCTAAACACTCTCACCAGTCTCTATTTCATTTATATATCATCTCCATCCTTAATTAGCACATTCATCCTCTATTTCACCCTGGAAGTAACTGTTGTCATCTTCTTATTAACTCTTTTCTGCTCATTTAACTGAAGTACCACTGGCTTTTGAGTTAGTCAGGATTACCGTCTTCTGTTTCTACAAACCAGTGAATCCACTAAATACTGTCACTGCTGTAGTAAAGCTGGTGTGTTGTGCTGTGCACTGCAGTGTAATGTTCAGTAGTATTTAGATCTGGATGCTGGTCACCAGCTGTGGGTCAGAGGACAGGAAGGGTCAGGATGGCAAAGGGTAAAGATCAGGGTTCACAGTCAAGCAAAACTATTGCTGAATTTGGAAACACATACTGCTCTTACTATTTCTGCTATATAAATATATGGTAAAAGTAGTGAGAGTAGTATGCTAGTATGCCGTTCTGAATTTAGCACATGCTGCCATCTAAAATGCATGCAACAGCTCTTGAGTTTTGAAGTGGAATGACATTTCTGCATGTACCCCTTTGAGTTTTGGGGAATTAAATAGAATTGAATTAACGCATTAACTGCTCGCATGTGATGCATGTTAACTTGCTTCATGCTAGACCCAAAACAAGGTCCAGGGACAGAAAAAACATAAATAAATAAAACATATACACTACAATTCAAAGGTTTGGGGAAAACATTTTTTTGAGCAATGATGCTTTTGAAATTTCTGCTCATAAATTCCTGAAAAATGCCACAGTTTCCCAAAACAATCTCATACAGGACAACGGTTTTCAACATTGATAATAATGAGAAATGTTTCTTGAGCAGCAAATGGAGGATCATGGGACACCGAAGACTGCAGTATTGATGCCGAAAATTCAGCTTTGGCATCACAGGAATAAATTACATTTAAAATATATTCACATAAAAAAAAGAGTTGTTTAAATAATAATATTATTCAAAATATTAAAGTTATACTGTATTTTTTATCAAAAATATGCAGCCTTGGTGAGCAGAAGAGAACAAAAACGTACAGACCCCAAACTGTTCAATGGTAGTGTATAAAGAAATCTTTTGGATAATTGTACTTTGCTGTCAGTATTGTAAGTACTCTCAGCTCTGTTTGACACATTTGACCATGATTATATTCACTGCACAGAATCCCATCTGCATAAGTGCAGTCTATAGATTCTGTCTGGGCTTGTTCATTGTGAAGATTTCTGTTTTTCTTACTCTGCACATGTGTTTCAGTATCCACTTCACCTTTAACAAATGCTTTCCTCTCATGTTTGCTGTAATACAAAGCTCTGAACACTATTATGATCATAAGCGCCTGTCGGGGGGGGGGGTTATGAGAGCTCTCATCTTACTGTTGTTGTGCTGATAGACGTGCTTTGCACTCTTATGACCCTCATTTATCTCACTCTTTCATTCTGTGCTGCCTCGTGGAAGGAGGTAAGACCTTGATCAGATCGCTCTTGACATAATCTCTGTGATTCTTGTGGTCTGATGGATCATGGCAGTGGGTTGCACTCAAAGAGCCAGAAAGAAACATTTGATGGGGATTTTGGATGAAATTCTTCTACAGTCTTTGGATTGACAAATTAGAAAACCACACACAAACAAACAGACCATTAATAAAAGATAAGCCGTACCCAATAGTTTTAATAGTCACAGTATGTCTCCTGTTTAATCAGGTCAGCTCAGCTGAAAACAGACGTCCCGTTACAGAAACGAGAACAAACAATAAAAGTTATATCTTAATATAGACAAGACAAATACTATGCAGAGTTTGCTTTACATGCACCTCTATTTGGGTTGTGTGTGTAAATCTTGCTATCTGGTGGAATATATAATAATGCTTTTCAGCTAATATATTTTGACTTACAAGATTTATAAAAAATATTGAATTAGTTAAATAATGTATTGTAATTGTCAGGGTCTTAACCATAACTAAAAATAAAGCTAAAGTTATTACCATTTTTGTTAATAGAAATATAGCTGAAATAAAATGTACATTTAGACGAAAAGCTTACGTTTATTTCAATTAGTTGCAAGGCAACATTTCTTATTTTTGTTTAGTTTAAGTTGAAATTATAAAACGGGAAATGAAGTAAAAACTAAAACTGAAAAAATAAAAATAAATGAAGCCTAAATAAATAAAAATGACAAAAAATGTGACTAAAATTGAAATTGATTGTAAAAAAATAAGAGCTAATTCAAAATGTTAATAAAAAACTACAAATAAGCAATTTGGGAGTTTAGAATGAAAAGTAATTCTCGTCTCTTCTTCATCCTTTCCTTCATTTATTCCCTTTCCCTTGCAAATTACTTGCGCCTTTTGCCGTATTGCCTGGCCTTTCCCCCCGCCATATATTTTACCTCCCAAAATCCAACAAACAATGGCAAGCCTTCCTACCCACCCCAGCCTGATCAGACCCCTGCTGCAGACCCCTCCCAGCAGTGGTGCTCGGATGACCAGTCTTACAGCCAGCAGCCGTATGAAGCTCCGCCTGCCGTACAGCCGTATACACCTCCCAGCTGGGATGAGCAGGACAGCGTGTCTGCGCAGTCAGGCTGGGACGGTGAAACAGCTGCGCCTGCGCAGTCAGGCTGGGGCGGTGAAACAGCTGCGCCTGCGCAGTCAGGCTGGGGCGGTGAAACAGCTGCGCCTGTGCAGTCAGGCTGGGGCGGTGAAACAGCTGCGCCTGCGCAGTCAGGCTGGGAGGATCATGGTGTGGAGCGCTGGGGCGAGGAAGAGTCCCAGGTAGGGCAAGATGCAGATACAAACTGGGGCAGTGGTGCGACTCAGGCTTGGGAGGCGGAGTCAGAGCCGCCTCAGTGGGGAGCTTCAAAGTGTAAGAGGAACTGGTTGTATTGTGGAGTAATGTCATAGAGTTAGGATGGATCAGAAGTAGATCTTGTTGTTCTGTGGGTGTAGCAGGTTCCCTCTGTGGTCATGTTAAAAGTCTGTTTTCTATTTCTATATATAGCAGGTTTGTTGCTCAGGTGTAATTAAGGTGTTTCTCTTTATTCTTTGTATTTAGAATGAAGCGCCGACAGTGACAAACGGCTCATCGGATGCAGAGCTTCCTCCATCTGTTCTCTATAAGGTGAGATTCACATCGGTTTACAATGGTAGTGGTATTTATTATATCATAATACAATATCACTGTATTTTACTGCATTTTGATCAAATAAACGCAATCTTTATATATATTGTCAAATTGATTAATTGTAATGTATCACATCCAAAATAAAATTTGTGTTTACATAAGATATGTGTGTGAAATGTGTACTGTGAATACGTATATATAAATACACACATATATATATTTATGTATAATATAAATAATATATAAATATTGTATACACAGTATTTTGTATTTATATATACATATAAGGGTTGTTATATGTACATAAAGTATAGACAGTTACACATATATTATGTAAACACAAACTTTTATTTTGGATTCTATTAATTGTGATTAATCTGTCAAGATAAATCAGAAGTGCTGTCAAACAATTAAACAATATATCCAAAAATAAGTTATTTTTTACATAATATATGTATGTGTACTGTCTATTTATTATGTATATATAAATACACGCAAATACAGTATATACTGTATATTTACATGTATATACACTTATATTTTATATAAATATATAAACATAACATATTTTTCTTTAAGTATGTGTATTTCTATATACATAATAAATATACACAGATATATCATCTAAACAAAAACTTTTTGTTATCATTTGATAGCACTAATATATATATACAGTATATATATATAGCGAGAGAGTTTTCTAACATGATTTCTGGTAGGTGAAAGTGATGCATGACTACGGAGCAACAGACAGCGATGAACTTGATCTGAAGGCGGGTGACATTGTGCTCGTGCTTCCCTTTGTCAACCCAGATGATGAGGTCAGTCATGGCACCCATGTTTACACATGCATACACACTCGGACAATGACTCATTGTCTTTTTGTTTGTGTGCGCAGGATGAAGGCTGGTTAATGGGCGTAAAAGAGTCACACTGGCTTCAGAATAAAAACCTCCTCGCTAAAGGAGTCCTCCCTGAAAACTTCACCCAGAGACTGTGAGCGCAACAGCCCTCCAGAATCACCTGTTCTTATACTTCACCACTTTACTGTGATTACATTTGTTATAAAACATCTTCAAAAATAAGGGCTTCTCGAGCAATAAAAATAGCTCTAATCTATATACTGTGGTCACTTGTAGAATTGGCGTAAAAGAATAAACAGTATAAGACATTAGATGATATTTGCAGCAGCATACTTTACACAACTTCATGAAGTAATATGGGCCACGTACACACTGCAGTCAAACTCGCTTGTCAGTTCATCCTTTAAATCATGATCTGTACACACAGTTCAGTCATTTACGGGAGTGACCACCACATTTACAAAACTTCTTCGCAGTTTGTATACAACTGAAGAGAACAACTATGTTAATGATGTATTTAACCGAGATATGTTGCTCTGCTTTATGCACAGTGCAAGAACATCACAGGGATGGAGATACGAGCCTTGACTTACATATGTTGCCAGGTCTTGCTATTAATAAACCACAAGCAAAAAATAAACCTAAATAAATCCAAATGATTTATATTGGAAACAAGACAAAATATTGCAACTTGCACCATGCCTACATAAACTGGATCGCATTATGAGTGAAACCACAATCCCAAATAAGCTGATAATAAGTGGACATGGCAACACTGCGAAGAACATGCTCTGTGAAGCAGACTTTTAAAAAATGAACAACGCCTCTGTCAACAGTGGTTTTGTTAAGATTATTTATTGTTATGAGTATTTGGTTGCTGTAGTATGAAAAATAGCGGATACGAAACACGCAAGACTCCAGTACGTTATGATTATCATGGTGTGTCGTCACATTTTCAGTTCTGCTCAGCACACACATGAATTGATCATTTAGGAGATTCAGTCCCAGATTTGAATGAGTTGTCACTCCTGACGCTTTACAGTGTGAACGTGGCCATGGACACAATTTTTTATCATTGGGCCATTTTGGGAAGATATAAAGCATTAGATTATTTGTATCTAAACTGAATATCACACACATCAATCAATGTATTTCAGTGAAATCTTTTACTCTTTTGCTTCCAGTCAACATGACATTACTGTGCACAGTTCTTCAGTGCTTGCTCTACATACTGTAAAATAAAGAATGGGTTTGATACTGTTTTCACCAAGTAGAAATAGAAACAAATAGCATCTTGTATACAAGCGCAAAGAGTGATGGATGCTCTTCAGAAAACGTGTAAATAGATGTATACACTATTTGTGCTAAAGGTAAAATATCTGGTGGGTAAAAAGGTTGGCTTCCTGCATAGGCTGCTGATGTCACAAATCTCTGTCTGTATTTCCCAAATCAATCATTTCCTGAAGTCCAGTATACAGTATATTCGGTTTTATTCACAAATATGCCATATTTCGGGGAAAAGGTGGGAAGTGCTAACTCCAATTTATGTTGACTTTAAAATCTTCATGTTTTTTTTTGTCTGTAGAGTCTCCTGTACATGTAGACACTTACAATAGTTCAACATGTTGTTCCCTAGATAGGGTTTCTACTGCATGTGACTGGTTCATCTCAATACTTTAATGATCAAAAACTTCATATTTATGTTTTTCTTTGTTCTGTTATAAAGGTATTCAGGTATATGCCAACAAAGCTTATGAAAATTATGCAATGGGACAAACCACTGTGTTGTACTGTATGAACAACTGTTTGCTTGAATCACATTTTGCAATGTATTTTAAAATCTTTAAACATTTGTCATGGTTGCATGAATGTTTTATAGCTTCTTTTAGACGGGTGCACAAAAGCTTTTTTCTTACAGAACTGGAGAATATCAGACATATCTCATTTTCATGATCTTATTTAAAATAGAAAAACATGTCAAAAATATCAATATTTTGATGTTCATATTGATCTGGGAAAACGTAGCCTGTGATGCACTGATACAACATTAGGGTGGAAACACTGAATGAACTGAGCGAGATTTATTCGCATACTTTACTGAGTACAGTATCATACCACTACTGTAATCTGGGCCGAATTTCACAATTGTGCTCATCTGCACCCGCATCTGGTTATAACACTCTTCATTTGATGAATTTGACATTTTCAGTAGTAATATGTACACTAACGTCTCTTTTTAAAATTCAGTTTTCTGTTCATCTCTGTTTCTATGTTAATTAAATCAGGATAAATATTGACGTTGCATTGTTGAGAAATGGCAATGACATATATTCAGTATTCAGCACATTAACAGCTGGTTAAAATAGATTGGTTGGAATGCTACAAAAGCGGGCTCCTGTTTTAATATGTAATCTGTGATCAAATACACAGGGGATCTGCTTTTGCCTAAACAGTGTAGAATCGCCCAAGTAGAGTAAATGAGCTCCTATTTTGTGAACGCATTGTCGAATCTGGCATTGTCAGTGTGTACAATGTAAATGTCGAATTTGTATAATATCTCTCTCTGACCTGTTTACATATCAGAGCTGTCATTTTCTTACCTGGTGAGGGCTATATTTGAATCAGTTTTGAATATTGAAAGATTTATCAGGCCTTTGAGCAAACAGCTGCAAGAGGTCTAGTCTATTCACGTGAATGAAAAATGTGTGCATGTGAAAGTGACTCCTGAATGGTGAAGGTCCTGATATTTAAAACTGAGATGTTTCACATGAACTATATATACATTTCATCATAAAGGGAAAATGTCCTGCAGCATTTTGGTAGATTAGGATGTTCGTGCAGTTCTCTGTAAGAAACACCCTTTCAAACAGCATATTAAAATTTAAATCATACTGAACTTATATAGCGTCCTCTTGTTTATTTCACATCATAAATCCACGTTTGTTTGGAATATATCAGTCATTCAGGATTTCGCGGGACTTTTTTCAAATTTTTGCGGCCTGAAATGACTGATTTTTTCTTCAAATTTGCGGTGATATTTGCGGCATTTCTTATTGTTTTGCAGTGAAAATATACCATGCACAACATTCTTCTAAAATTGTTATAACTTTTCTGACTTCGAGAAGCATCATCAGGCTCCAGACTAACATTTGAGGATATCAGTGCCATTAAGTTCTGACTCACCCTAATCACACATCTACATCTCAGAGATGTCTGTTTGATGTCTGCTTTTACATATGCAAGACATATTTTATAGGGTGTTTGCTCATCTGCAAATGTCTCCAAGACGTTTCTCGTCAGATGTCAAACAGACAGTTATTGGAATGGATGTAAAACTGCTTCTGAGACGTTTATCAGATTACAAGGCAGATGTTTCACAGACCTTTAGCAGACGTCTTACAGATGTACTTGTGCTTTCTGGGTAGTTGAGATGCAGATAAAATGTAATTTGATTACTGTCATCCATAATGTCTAAATATAATTTGATAAATTAATTAATATATATACATGGAGTGGAAATGGCTAATACCATATTTGTGGTAATTTGATGTCCGTTTTATATTTAAATAAGTGTTTGCTTTCCTACATCATGAAACTTTTAGTCTTTTATAAATGAGGAAAACTATGAAGGATGAACAAATAATGTCATCACATTAAACCTAACTTCAAAATTAGGTAATACTTAAAGATTTGAAGTGCTGGGAAAAGTTGTGAAGCATTGAAAAAGACTCGAAAACATTAAGACCATTTCTGCCACAAGTTGTTCCTGTAGTTATGTTAAATTCATGGTGAATGGTGGAGATTTGTGTTTATTGAACAATGTTTTTCCTGGTTTCCACATCTGTGGAGTTTGTTCTGATATCTGAAGCTTTAACAGAATTCTGTGCTGAATTTGATCGCTTCTCACAAGATTTGACAGAGATGTTATTGAGATTACTTTCTTCACTGTATCTCCCAGCGCTGTGTATAACGGTGTCGCGTGATCGAGAGCAGCCAACGGCTCCGGTCCGAACAGATTAACGGTCTGTAGCCCAAACGAGTAACGTTAACGCGGATTCGTTCCGCTCTCGGTTCGTTTGTCCGACGTAGCGCTTGTAAATCGATCATGATGAGAACGCAGGCTGTTCATTCCATTGATCAAACTGAGGAACCTTTCTTTGACTGAAACTGAATGCGCGTTGTGATGACGTCACTGGATGCGTCTGTTTGCTTGATTTTGCGATAAATTCAGCGATCGCAGAATCGTGGAGGGACTGATATATCAAGTGATATTACCAACCAAAATAATAATAAACTGACAGCACTTTAATACCCTCCTTCACTGACTAACAGAACTTCAGAATACATAACACAGGTTATAACAGCTACTAGAATGTAAACAAAGCTCCAGCCTCATCAGTCTGACTTGATTACATGTTTCATGTGCATTTATTGTCATGGGAACAGATGAGAAATGTTTGTTTCTGGGCTCCATGGCCACCCAGCCGCTTAACAATAGTTTAGACTTAATTAGTGTACAGATATGACAGCAAGTGCTTCGGGTGAGATCGGGACCGTTTGTACACTTACGTAGAGACAGAAACAAAGATAAAGATATTTTAGAGAAGTAGATTTGGCTGTTTTGAGTGGAACTGGATAAATGCACAAAATGCTAAAACACAAGGGTAAAAAAAACATACCTATCAAAAACAGTGCAGGCCAATAGCAGGAATGCTAAATATAACCACAATGCTTTAACAACTGCTCTAATTCCAAGAGAAAAAAGTCCACAGTATAATAACACAGACATTCAATATCGCTGGAATACTTTCAGAGCGATTTTTTTTCCAGCTAATTGAAAACAATGAGAACCAACAAATATCCATTCAACCTTTAAGCATTTATAATAAACATAATGTTATTGTCTGTTGGTATGGATGCTAATATAGTTATAGTTTTCATTCTTGGTGTGAACAGGCCTTTGTTACGGGTTTTATCACAGTTTGTGTTAAAGGTTCAATGCTGTTGGAACAAAGATTAAGTTCACGCTCCTTTCCCCTCTAAATTAGATGGCTCTTACGTTGGTGACATACTAAACCACACTAAAGATGTGATCCACCAGTGCAGGGTTAAATATTAATGTCTGTAGGTGAGTGGAAGAGTGCTGGTCTGTTAGTGTGTTTTGCAGGAAACAAGAAGCGGTGGGATGTGACTATAGGCGTGTTTGTTCAGTGCACCGTGGCCTTTGAGTTGCCAACAACAAACCATGTTACCGTGGCACCAGCTTGCTCTTTATATAGTGGTGATATCCTCACAGAGAACACACACAACATTTCTCCACTGCACTCTTAACGTCGGCCTGAGGAAATTTCTACAATGGTAGGATGTTTTACATTATTTATTTGTCTGATGCATTATTTATAATACTGAACAAATGTACTTGACTTTTAATGAATGGTCTTAGTCTTCTTGTATCTTTAAAAAAAAATGTTTTTGATTGTCTTGGTTTTTGGTTTGTGTGATGAAAATTAAAATAGAAAGCTACTTTTTACCAAGAGACTTTTAATTTTAGTAGGTTTAACCATGCCTCTCATTTACACTCTAGCGTGAATGCATCTCAGTCCATGTCGGCCAGGCAGGTGTGCAAATGGGCAATGCATGCTGGGAGTTGTATTGCCTGGAGCATGGGATCCAGCCAGATGGTCAGATGCCCAGTGATAAAACGATCGGCGGTGGCGACGATTCCTTTAACACCTTCTTCAGTGAGACTGGAGCTGGAAAACATGTTCCTAGAGCTGTCTTTGTTGACCTGGAGCCCACTGTCATTGGTAACGTTTTCCCCTCAATTTAGCAACAAAATCAAGAGTAATCTGACATGAATATATGATGCAATTTGATTTTCCAGATGAAGTGCGCACAGGTACCTACCGCCAGCTATTCCACCCTGAACAACTGATCACCGGTAAAGAAGATGCAGCCAACAATTACGCTCGTGGGCACTACACCATTGGCAAGGAGATCATTGACCTGGTGCTGGACAGGACTCGCAAGCTGGTAAGAAAATATTGGGGTCAAAAGTTGGCTTTATCTTGGGTGTTGCATTAGGGTCTACAGCAGAGCTAAAGTAGAACAATCCTGGCCAGTGATTGTAGAATAACTCATGTAATCCTGTAGGCTGATCAGTGCACTGGGCTCCAGGGCTTCCTGATCTTCCACAGTTTTGGTGGTGGCACCGGCTCTGGGTTCACCTCTCTCCTAATGGAACGGCTCTCTGTCGACTACGGAAAGAAGTCAAAACTGGAATTTGCTATTTATCCGGCTCCTCAAGTGTCTACTGCGGTGGTGGAGCCCTACAACTCCATCCTTACCACCCACACCACCCTCGAGCACTCCGACTGTGCCTTCATGGTGGACAACGAGGCCATCTACGACATCTGCCGTAGAAACCTCGACATCGAGCGCCCCACCTACACAAACCTCAACAGGCTGATCGGGCAGATCGTTTCCTCCATCACAGCATCCCTTCGTTTCGATGGAGCCCTGAATGTAGATCTGACCGAGTTCCAAACAAACCTGGTGCCGTATCCACGTATCCACTTCCCTCTGGCCACCTACGCCCCAGTGATCTCCGCAGAGAAAGCCTACCATGAGCAGCTGTCTGTTGCTGAAATCACCAACGCTTGTTTCGAGCCAGCCAATCAGATGGTGAAATGCGACCCTCGTCACGGCAAGTACATGGCCTGCTGTCTGCTGTACCGTGGAGATGTGGTTCCCAAAGACGTCAACTCTGCCATCGCCACCATCAAGACCAAGCGTACCATCCAGTTTGTGGACTGGTGTCCAACTGGATTCAAGGTTGGCATCAACTACCAGCCCCCAACCGTGGTTCCTGGAGGAGACCTGGCTAAGGTGCAGCGAGCTGTGTGTATGCTGAGCAACACCACTGCCATCGCTGAAGCCTGGGCTCGTCTGGATCACAAGTTTGATCTGATGTACGCCAAGAGAGCTTTTGTTCATTGGTATGTGGGTGAAGGAATGGAGGAGGGTGAGTTCTCAGAGGCTAGAGAAGACATGGCTGCCCTGGAGAAGGATTATGAAGAGGTGGGAACAGACAGCGTCGGAGAAGAGGGAGAGGAAGAAGGAGAGGAATATTAAAGGAATCCCTACACAATCTTTTCAAGAATCATCACATATAGCTTTACAGTATTTTCACTGTAACAAAATATTGTTTTATGCTTCCTATGCTCATTAAAAAGCTGTATTTGAAGTGTAGTTTGTGCTTCTTTTTCCTCATATTTGACTGACATTGGTTATTGATATTGGAATATTGGATAGTTGTCAGTCTGTTTTTTTGTTGTCTGTGTTCAGTGTATATGAATATGAGCAAATCATCCACATGACTCATAAAGCCATCCTCCAAGTGCATGTAACAGACCATAAAGGTTAAGGTGATATCTTTTAAAGACTTCATATTGACTTTCTAGTTGTTTGTCTATTTCACTGAGTTGGCTGTCATAAAACTCATTTCATCAGCAAATAAGATAACCAGTAGCTAACAACAGTTACTATAGTGACTAAAGGGTTTAAATGTCACCACGCTAACAGCTTTTGTTTTCTTGGTTTAAGTGCTCTGGGGTAAGAATAAGATTAAGGAGTGAGATTGGGCGTTCTGTGCTACCTTGTGTAATGTCTTTGTTATTCGACTGCCTGAAGACTTAAGACAATGCAAATGGAGAACACACTGAAAGGGTGCCATGGAAGCAATCAACAAAAGTTTTACATACTATCAGAATTTGCATGCCTTTAGATCATGAGTCAGTCAAGTCGGTTTCAGCATGTCTGAGAAGCACTTGCAAAGACTTGAAGTTTAAAATCATGTTATACCAAATTGAAATTTGAAACATATCAGTCGTTGAAATAAAAAAACATAAATGTCACTTTAAGATCATTTTTAAACAACAGGCTTTCAAGACTACGGTTTAACAGTAAATCTTATGTAAAAACACGGTACAAATATCCACCTATTTCAACATAAAAACTTCACTTAATTTGCTACCTTACATTTTTAAGTATAATCAGCTTGGTTGTAGAAGTGATTTCAACATAAATTACATTAAACCGACTTAAAAATAAAGTTGGATTTCATATAACATCCAAAAAAAGTTGAAATGGCTCAACTTATTTTGATGAGTTTATGTAAAAACATAATTGCATAGTGTATAGAAAATTATGAAATTGGAAAAAAGGGACTTGGACTTTCTGGTTTTGGTATATAAAACCGCTAGCCACAGTGGCCAGTGAGCAAAAGAGTTCATGTCAAGCCCAGCATACAGCTCATAATACATACAGCTCTTTTTATTTATTGTTTTTAAATAAATCTGCCCCCACCCTGTCTGACGCAGAAGGAATATAGACACTTTTCTTCTAAAACCAAATGACTTTTTATGGTCTCTCGCATTCAGGAGCGTAATAATAATATAATTTGAACTTGACCCTTTCGTAGTTTCTTTCCTCTTATATGATGATACAAATGTACTGCCCTCCACAAAAGCACATCGGCCCTACCAGGCATTCCAGACATTCTCCGCTGAGTCCTTCTCTAAACATTTAGTCTGATCTAAGCCACAAAATCTCATGTGGGGAACGAGTGAGAAAGCATTATTGCAGTCACAGTGTTTGATGAGAGCATACTTTATGTACACTTTCCAGAGAACATCTGATGAGGTTTCCTGCAGAGCAGATCTGGGTACATGACATATATGATCAAAGTGCAAAGTTTATGACAGATAAACGTGTGGTTGCAACATATTTTCAGACCTGATTAAATACATTCTGGTCTTCAATAGCAAATACCCTTTTAGTAACTTGGAAGATATCTAGTTTCAGAAATGATCTGTATTTGAAAGCAACATCTGGAAATAATACATTTGATATTATTATACTATTATTACTATTATTTATACTGTGAAAAAATTACATTAAAAATAATAAATTATTATTTCTGAAATATTTCGTTTATGTTCTTTCCAACTCACTTTTAATCTTATTTAATTGTACATTTTTAACACTGTTTTTCTCTAAACTTATTGACCAACCCAGTTTGAAAGCCTAATTTTTAATAGGCGTCTTATATTGTGGTGCTTAGTTGTTTAGTTTTTTTTTCACAGTAAGCATTTACTTTACATTCCCTGTACATTACAGTCCTCATTCACTTTAAATTCACATTATATTGAAAATAACTTTACCAAAATCAACTGTTTCACTGATTAAATAATTGTTTGGGACAATATAAGAGTTAAATAATGACAATTTTCAGTTTTCAGTGAACTATTTATCTAATTAGCCTAAACTGTTCACAAAATTACATTAAAACCTTTGTAAGTCTGACTGAAATGGAAACTAACATCTGTCTTTGTATGGTGTGGTGATAAGGGTTAATAGTGGATATTATTAAATATGTAAGAACGGCCTCACTTACATTTACATTTATCAGACGCTTTTATCCAAAGCGACTTACAGTGCATTCAGGCTATACATTTTGTTTTATCAGTATATGTGTTCCCTGGGAATTGAACCCACAACCTTTTGCGCCGCTAACACAATGCTCTACCACTGAGCCACAGGAACACTTAGTGTCCACTATTAGCCTAGGGTATAAATTATTATTAGTATTTTTAATTATTATTATTTAAAAAAAATCAGTTAAAAAACAACAACAAAACCCTCCCTTGACTTTACTGGGCATTTTCCATCCTCTCTCTGAATGGTTCGCTTCAAACATCAAGTTCCGCCCAAACGTACCCGCCTCTTCTTCTTCGTGTCCGGTAACTGCCGCTCCCGCCAGACTGCAGCCAGAGCCCCGCCTTTCCTCCATCCGGTCGCGCGCCGCTATATAAACTTAGCCCGATTCCTTCCGCAGCAATTCTGCCTTCATTCTCCGAATCCTTAACGTCGGTCTGAAGGAAAATCTGACAAAATGGTAAGCTTTAACTTCACGTTTGTTTTCAGTAAATAGCACAGACGATTATTTTCTGTGTGAAAACCGTTCTTTTACAGCTTGAGATGTACGTGTTTAGTACGAAATGGCTTCAATGGGATTTTATAAAATTAAAAGCCACTCTCTTTCTTAAATATAAGACAGAAGATATGTTAATTCGTTTAATCCTAGTGTTTACTGATATTTAATAGTATTTAAAGGCTTTGGGTGGTCGCGAGACAAATGCGCGCGCACACGCTTAACGGCAGGCGCTTTGGGAAGTCTGGCGCACTTAAAAAAAAAAAACACGCAGAACAAAGAAAAATCAGCAAAAGCCAAAACTATTTATGTAGAAAATGTATAAATGCCCTCATAGGATATATATAATGCTTATTTAGGAGTGGTATTAAAGTTAGAAATGCTATAGCTTGGGTTTTTGTTAGATGCGCGAGAGGGTGGAGTACCAGACACGTCAGAATATCAAAGACGCGGATAAAGGCGACAGTTAAGGCGCGCGATCAGATATCGCGCCCTTTTCCCTTTAACGTTACTCGTTTGTTCTCGCTAAGTAATACAGACAGCTGGTGGTACACGTTTGGTGGGGGAGGGACCAGCCCTGCCCTTTGGGCCTCTTCCTACACTACAGTTATAGATCAGCCTGACTCAATAAATGTTTAAGTTCTGTTTCATGTTTAAAAAAAAAATGAGTAACGTTGCTTGACATTCAAAGAGCAGAAATGAGAATGAAAGCAAAATGGCTGTATTTTACACTCTTCCCTATCCTTTGGGCCTAGTCGGCATTTTAAGCCTGCACGCGTTCATGCAGATGGAAACGTCTGGAACAGCTGCAGTGAGGCTGGTGGGGAGCTGGTAACTTAAAGTTAATGGTATTGATCCACATGTTGACCAATTGATCTTCGGAAACAGGTCATCTTAAACATCCATACGAAGCCAGAGCTTTCCTATCCGATCTTTATTTTTTCATTGTCTCAAGAAATATCTGCGTACATACGAAACCGATGTAACTTTGTATACATACCAGACCAGCATGTGGCGCTGTAATTCTACCACAGAGAAAGACTTGGGCCAATGCGCATAAACCTTGCGCGCTGTATACAAACGAACATGAAACAATAAATGTATTAATCTGTGTTAATGTTTGTCAATAAAAGACAATCGTTAAATGTTGCTGTTAGCATGACATGACGTAGCGATGTCTGACTAGGGTCGAGACGTGGGGTGATGACATCATCGTTTCACACAGTATACGGATGCTATACACGCGGAAGCGCAAGGGTAATCGTTTTCAGATATATCCTAGGACCATGTTAAAAATAGCTATTTCACGATTCCAAAAAAATGTACGTGTGGACGGGGCCTTAGGCAATACTCCCTGGGCAGTGAGCATGTTTCTGACATGGCATATTTTCAGTTAAAGGAAAGTCCCTACCTATTACATACCTTGTTTGTAATGATACAATGAAAACAACGCATACTGCCACTGCATTCAAACAAAGGCACCATTAAACAGCTTTCCATATGAAAAGAATAAACATCCTGCCCTAGCAGTCGGCCCCTTTCCTTTGTGGACGTATTGTGTGTGTATAGATACCTGCTGTGGCCTCTTTCCACGGGGTTAACAGAAATGTGCTGCGACTTTATGCTTTCTATTAATGATGCCTATCTGTTTGATACATGTAAAGACATATTTACTTGACATGATCACAAATAATTTTTCTCTCCCATTTTCCAAGTTGCTGTTGCTAACCATGCCCCCCCCTCCCCCTCCCCCCCTTTCTACAGCGTGAATGTATTTCCATGCACGTCGCCAAGCCGGAGCCCAGATGGGCAATGCATGCTGGGAGTTGTATTGCCTGGAGCACGGGATCCAGCCAGACGGTCAGATGCCCAGTGACAAAACCATTGGAGGAGGAGACGACTCCTTCAACACCTTCTTCAGTGAGACTGGAGCTGGAAAACATGTCCCAAGAGCAGTCTTTGTCGATCTGGAGCCCACTGTCATTGGTAATTATTTCTTATAAATCTTTGTTTTCTTTGCTGTATAATTGAGCTTTGGAGCAACTTTAGGTGTTTTGGTTAGCTTGCAGTTAAAAGATGTTCCTCTTTTTTCAGATGAGGTGCGCACAGGTACCTACCGCCAGCTATTCCACCCTGAGCAGTTGATCACCGGTAAAGAAGATGCAGCCAACAATTATGCTCGTGGGCACTACACCATTGGCAAGGAGATCATTGACCTGGTGCTGGACAGGACTCGCAAGCTGGTAAGATGCCTTTTAATGCCACCGTCTTCTCTATAAACTGTATATACTAGTTCGGAAGTTCACAAAACATACAAGTGACTAGGTAATAAAATATTAGTGAATTAAGTTATAAGTGCTATGATGTTATTATAATTGATATATTTCCCATCTAAACATTCACTATTTTGTTTGCAGGCTGATCAGTGCACTGGGCTCCAGGGCTTCCTGATCTTCCACAGTTTTGGTGGTGGCACCGGCTCTGGGTTCACCTCTCCCTAATGGAACGGCTCTCTGTCGACTACGGAAAGAAGTCAAAACTTGAGTTCGCAGTCTATCCAGCTCCTCAAGTGTCTACTGCGGTGGTGGAGCCCTACAACTCCATCCTTACCACCCACACCACCCTCGAGCACTCCGACTGTGCCTTCATGGTGGACAACGAGGCCATCTATGACATCTGCCGTAGAAACCTCGACATCGAGCGCCCCACCTACACAAACCTCAACAGGCTGATCGGGCAGATCGTTTCCTCCATCACAGCATCCCTTCGTTTCGATGGAGCCCTGAATGTAGATCTGACCGAGTTCCAAACAAACCTGGTGCCGTATCCACGTATCCACTTCCCTCTGGCCACTTACGCCCCAGTGATCTCCGCAGAGAAAGCCTACCATGAGCAGCTGTCTGTTGCTGACATCACCAATGCATGTTTCGAGCCAGCCAATCAGATGGTGAAATGCGACCCTCGTCACGGCAAGTACATGGCCTGCTGTCTGCTGTACCGTGGAGATGTGGTTCCCAAAGATGTCAACTCTGCCATCGCCACCAATCAAGACCAAGCGAAGCATCCAGTTTGTGGACTGGTGTCCAACTGGATTCAAGGTTGGCATCAACTACCAGCCCCCAACCGTGGTTCCTGGAGGAGACCTGGCTAAGGTGCAGCGAGCTGTGTGTATGCTGAGCAACACCACTGCCATCGCTGAAGCCTGGGCTCGTCTGGATCACAAGTTTGATCTGATGTACGCCAAGAGAGCTTTTGTTCATTGGTATGTGGGTGAAGGAATGGAGGAGGTGAGTTCTCAGAGGCTAGAGAAGACATGGCTGCCCTGGAGAAGGATTATGAAGAGGTGGGAACAGACAGCGTTGGAGAAGAGGATGAAGAAGAGGAGATATTAAATTGAAGGCTTGCTGACCCTTGCACAACTTAGCAAGACAACTCATGCCTGACTTAAGAATATTAAATCTGTTCTGTTAAAAACCCACATTCCATGAAATAAAATTGTTCCTCTTATTTGGTCAACCGTTCCAATAAAAATACAAAATTAATCTGCCATGTCTGTTTTGTCTCCCAGGTATGATTGAGTAACTTAGCCTTGGCAAAACTTCACAGCTGAAAGTAGCTGATGTGGTTTTGTGATTATAAGTTAGCAACCATGTTATGTCCACATTAGTGTTGCTTAGAGAAAAGGGAAGGGTTTTCACAGGCATGCAAAAATGGTGCCAGCATCTCTCTAGAGTTTGTTTTTATTAGCACGTATCCACACATGATTGTGAAGGGTTTAAACCACCTCATTGGAAACTAGACCAGAAAAGCTTCAAATACCGCTTTTCTTTGACTTGAGAAAGTAATATCTTACTAATGTGAATTCACAATTAATATACTGTGAAACGTCTTCCAATTACAGACGTGAGCTTCAGGAATGTTATACAATATTTTTATCATCTTTTTAATAGTGCAGTTATCAAAACTGAAATACTAATTAGCATGTGACGCTGGACTACAAAACCAGTCATAGGCGTCAATTTAAAAAAAAAAGATTTACAAATTATCTGACAGCTGGATAAGCTGATATATGGTTTGTTAGTAGGACGATATTTGGCTGAGATACAAACTATTGGAAAATTTGGAATCTGAGGGTGCAAAAAAATTAAAATGTAGAGAAATCGCCTTTAAAGTTGTCCAAAGGAAGTTCTTAATGCATATTAGTATCTATAATTAGGTTTTGCTATATTTACTGTAGAACATTGACAAATAGCTCTAAATGGAGACATGAATCTTTATTTAATATCCTAATGTTTGGCATAACCAAACATAATGTTTTGACCCCTACATGTATTGTTGGCTATTGCCACAATATACTTGTACTTAGTGACTGGTTTTGTGTTCAGGGTCACATGGTAATTATGCATATAGTTTCTGAAACGCTTGTCCTTTGTATGGTTATTACACAGTGACTAAATATTAATTAAAATGTCTAAAACTTTAAAGTCGCATCTCTTTCCGTAGATAACGTTTATTTGAGGTATCTAACCTGGCAACCCTTTGCAAAAGTGCTTTTATAAGACTTCCACAAATATATTTATCTGCAAAACTAATACGAAGCATTCAAACCAAATCCTGTAAATCAGTGGTTCTCAAACTTTTTACACCAAGTACCACCATAAGACCAACAGTAAAATACAGTAACGTTAGTGTAGTAGGCCTAATTATTCAGCTACAGTTCAAAAACGAGGCAGTTTTAAATAATATTTATTATTGCCGGCCACTTTAAACATTGTAAATACAGTTTGAGCATTGACACTGTGCTGTGCTTACATACAGGAAAATAAAAACTGAAATTATTAAATTAAAATGTACTAAAAGTTCAATTAAAAACCGCACTGTACTTAAATGTAAAGTAAGAAATTTACAGTAACTTATAAAAACACATGCATCATTTAGCCACCGTATAAACTTTAAAGTGATTTAACACATTTACCAGTTTTGATATGTAAAACACCCCACAGTGACACACCACTAAGCCTTAACAAAAATAAAACATAGAAAGAAGAAAGGGGATACGTATGTTTCATGATATTTAAAACGTACAAAAGTGTTCTGGCTACAACTAGCCAGCAAATGCTAAGACTCTTCTCTGCTCTTAATACACACAAACACATTATACTTTATAGACAAGCATTTCTTGAGCAAAGAGAAACTCTGTACTTATTCAAACATCATTTCATTATTTACCCTCAGAAGAAGAAGTAGACGGTCCTGCACTCTGCACAACTTCATTCTGTTTTGAGGCGGGGAGGAGTTTATGAGGTTTGATTGACAGATTGATGATCCAAGGTTCTTTATTAGTGCATTATTATGCACCATATGGCCTTACGAGGTTTAGTTTACAAGCTCTTTTTGATGCTTTTCATTGGATAAAGTATTTTTAAATCCACAAACCGACATAGCAATGTCCAATAGCACAGATTTTAAATAATGACGAAATATAATAGAGATACATTTTTTTATAACACTGTCTTATTAATTTTCATTTCAGTCAGTGATTCCTCTGCGAAACCTCTAGAGGGAGCCACACTTTGACAATCAAGTGCTCCAGATCTTAAAAAATCAGGAGAAAAACTTCAAAACTTGTTAATGTTTTGACTCCTATTGCGTTATATTCAATGCCATGGAACCAAACTACATAAGTTCTGGACGCAAGTCAGGCTAATCTCTTCTTATCCAGTCTCCTGCTTTGGATATAGTTCACAGATTAAACATGCACTAATGATGAATAGGGTCACGTGTTGTCCTGCACGTGAACAGTGAAGCAGGATCTCTGCTGGGAACAAACCTCCAGTGAATCACACAGTGGCCATGAGGCATCTGTATACACACACAATATACAACTGTGCTAACCAGACAAGTATTGTATAAACCAGTGCTTCCCAAACCGGTCCTGGAGACCCCCCTGCCTGTGTCTGATTAGGGGAGACAGACAAAAGGAGTAGGGGCAGGGGGGTCCTCCAGGACAGGTTTGGGAAGCACTGTTTAATAAAATATATGAGAATAATAGCTTGGAGAAACTGGCAGACAAATATGCTTTTTGTAAGCATATTTTCTGCCTGTGTCTGTGGCACGTGGAATAGTGCAGACGAGGTTTAAGCGCTCGTGGGGTGTCTGGTAAATGTGGGTCACTGCTCTGACTCCAGTTTGCGCGAAGAGACAGAACAAAAATGCTTGTCACATGACTCCAGAAATTTGTTAAAGCAAATCATGTGGGCCGATGACAGCATGTGCGATTATAGGAGATATGAGCACAGTTTTGAAGTGAAATATGTTAGCAGACACAATGCCAAGGAGTTTGCTTTGTGGATTGTTCAGTGGCTTTTTACTGCATGTGAACCCTCAGGAGTGTGCAGGATGACTTTAGTACTCAAATGATCAAAATTATTCAGATTAATATATTAAATATACAATGGTAACATTTCAATTAAAGGTCCAACTCTTACTAATAACTAGTTGCTTATTAGCATGCATGTCACTGTACTATTGGCTGTTTGATTATTACTTATTAGGCCTTATTCTCCAGGACCAGATCCCTTTATCTGACCCAGATACCTAAACAACCACCTCACTAACTATTCAAGTAGCATCAAATTAGGAGGTTATTGGGAAAACTCACAGTTGCTAGTGAATATATGTTCTCATTTAAAGAGGTACTTCAGAAGATTTCTCTCTTCTTGAGCACAAAAGAAGATTTTTGAAGATGTTGGTCTCGAAAACTTGAGAAGGTTGACAGTACCATGTACCATAGTATTTAACAATAGTGGTTTTCATACTATGTAAGTCAATGGCTACCATCAACAGTTAGGAAACCTTCAGAATATATTTTGTGCAGCTTGAATGAAACTCACTTTTATATGTGGTGCTTAATAGGTCTAAGCATTATTTTTACCTATTTAATCATCTCACATATATGATGTATCATTTATGCCCGTACCACAAACAACGCAGTGAATTATATTTTGTTCTACATATATTACATATATTTTAGAACAGTATATTGGAAATGTTCCCTAGTAGTTTGACCCATTTCACACAAGTTGTTCAGTATTTCCTTTATTTTATAAAAACTTCAGGGCTTTACAAAAACACAGCTTCAGAAATCCCATTAAATCTCACATCACACTTGAGAAATGCTGTAAATGTGACTGTCTCACGGGTAAATCCTGCTCAGAGAAGGCAGAGGAAAATCTCTCCTACCAATGGTAAATCCTTCCATTTATGGGCATTTATGCAGTAACCTGTATCTTCAAATTATGCAGTATCATTCATATGCTTGCTATTTATTTATACTGGTTAGCCGGTATATTCAGAACAGCAGCTCTACTGCTAACAGGGGTGGCATAATATTCTGCTCTGGATCAAGTAATGCATGTTTTTGGCACTGAAAACATAACACACATGGGTGCAACATCTTTTTAAATATTCAGATCAATCGTTACACGTTTGAATTATGAATTCCTGATTTTGCTAGCTCTGACCCCATCTAACCCCGCCCCTAATTGTACCGATTGCCCCCCCACTTATCGCTGTCGTCGTCAGACCAGCCGAAGTCGTCCATGGTGATTGGCCATGTTCAGTTTGCGTCCCTCGCGGACACTGCAGGACTTGGAGGGGAATTCTTCTTCGCTTGCATGTTCAACTGCATCCCTGAGTGGCTGACGAGGTACCGCGGGAAATGTTCATATCCAGGTCGAAGACGCCCTCGAACCCAAGCATGAGCTTCTGTAGGCTGGCCTGGCCCAGATCCCCATTACTGCAGGTTGATGAAATCTGACAGCTGACCTCTGATCTTTTGCTCTCCTCATGTGAGACTCATAGAAGGACTCGGCGCGTGAGAGTGGCCGCCAAGGGGGAAATATGTGAAAACAGCTGCGGAAAGAATATGATTTCAATTAACAGTTTGTAAGTAGTCCTTGGAAAATAAAGGCGGAAATGCACTTTTACAATTACATTTAAGTTCAATGGAAACTACAGCATTCCTGTTTTTTTCTGGCCTACAAACTTCCATCGTTTTCTATGATTTTTAAAAATACTTTGGTAACTATTTACATAAGCCTTTATGTATAATGCACAATAAAAGTATTCATAATATACAGTGTGATGCATTATATCTTTTAATAAATAATAGTGTAACTTTTGTACTTCTAAAGGTGTAGTATTATAATGTATTACAACTGTGGTTGCAGTTATTGTGAGATCATAGAATGCATTATAAGGTTAATAACAAGGCATAATTAATGCATTGAAGTGCACTTAATTGCATTTAATGTGCACTTGTAGCATACTTCAAATCTTAAAAGTATATTTAAAAAAAACGTTTAGATTAAATAACAATGAAATAAAGACATTGTAAGTGTACTTAAAGAGAGTACACTTTCATGACTGTTTAAAACATATGTACACTTAAAATGTATATAATGTACATAAAGTATGTAATAATATCAAATCAAAAGTTGCGCGTCAAAGAAGTGTGTTGGTGTTGAATGACACTACAGTGCATGCAAAGTACTTTATTAAAGTATTATTATAGTAAAGTACTGTAAAGTGATATTCAATATTACGTTTAAAGTTAATATATTTTAAATATACTAAACTTCAAACTTCATAAAAAAATATGAAATAACATATATTTGAAAGTATGCTTAAGCATACTTGTTTCTCACAAGGCTATGTTACTGTGTATACTGTATTATGCAGATTTTCTCTATGCAGATTACCTACTATGTCTGCCACAATTCGCACCACACAATGCAAAGTTTTGTTTTAGCCCACTGTTGAACTTCCTAAGTAGGAATCCTACTTTATCAGACTGCTGCAGGTCACGTGAAAACACATCAATGTCAGCATACTACAACTTATAAACCTGTACATTTGTGTGTCATATAAACTCTTGATGAAAATCATAGGCCTCATTCATAAAACGTTTGTAAATATATGAATAAATTCAGAGTAATTGGCGTGTAAATGGACTTTCCTGAAAACTCTCCTCCGGATTCACAAACCTCAGATTTGATAGTTAAGTGTGTGTATGTTAATGAGCCCCTCCACTGCAGACAGCAAGCCGAGTTGACCTTAATCTCTTAAGATTACCTAACTATATAGCAAACAAACTTGTAAATATTATTATATTACACAGTGTTATCAAAATGCAGTGTCTAAAAGAAAAAGAACCGTTTGGATGTTTTACACATCATTTACAGATGGCAGATCAGCTTAAAATGCAGAGACAACTATGACTAAACCTTTCATAAGTGGATTTCCAGCAGAAATGATAACACTGTGACACTATCAAAACATCCAGACCAGCCCAACACAGCTTATTTGAACTCAGTCCGAGTTTTGGGTAAGACTGTTTTGTCTGTACAATCTCAGACGAGGCGAATTTGAGAATCCTCATTAGTGTTATTATATTAGAATTCTGTTTGATACCACAAATAGTGCAAAAATGACACACTCCATAAGGTGAAGGGCCACTGGTGGCATCAAACTGACTCGTAATATAATACTGCAATAGTAATCATGTACTATGTAGCACACAGTATGCAGAAGTGTGGTTGCAAAATGAGGGGTTATTTGGGCACAGAATGATGAGGACTCACAGGAGTGCAGGATCTGGATCTTTCCATAAGTCTGTTTTCCCACTCTGTCAGTCGTCTTTCTCTTTCTGCCAGCTCTTGCTCCTTACAGCTAACTCCCTCTCCAGCTGCTTCAAGCGTTCCAGCGTCTCCTCTATCTCACACCTTACAGACAGAAGACACAAGAAGAAAAAACATGGAATATCATTATCGCTAATTCAAAATGCTCTTTGACCTAAAAACCCCCAGCGGTCTGCAATTCCTATCTGTGCCAGCAGGTGGTACTGTATGCTAAACAATACAAGCCCCACACAAAGCCTTTAGTGTGGCTATTTATAAACAGGTATGTGAAGGAAGGCCAGAATGCCCCCCCTCCTTAACCCCTCTGCCCTCAAAGCCATATCAGCCCCTGCCAAAATCTCTCCACACACACTCTCAAAACTTCCCTCCTGCTACAATTGATTTCTCTACCACTCTCATGAGGAGCGTTTCCAGAATGTCTCACCCTCCCTCTTCTGCTCCTCGCTCTCTTTTTCCATTCCTCTCAGTTCACGTCTGACACATCTCCCTTCATGCACTGCAGCTCTGCTGAAGCTGTGCATTCATTGTGTTTGTTTCCTCGATACCTCTGAGTTGTAACCTAGATAAAACCTAGTCTACTTTTGCACTTACTGTAACTGATTATACTATAGCTCCTCAAAAACATGATACTCACAGAAGTTTAATACAAGTTCAACTTCACAAAAACGATTTGGATAATTTCAGAATTATGCCAGCAAGTTTATATGTTGTAATTTCATATAACTGAAAAGTAGAAAATGTAGAAAATGTTACCACAAATAACAACATACTTAAACGTATTAAAAAAGCTTAATATTCAGCTTTTAATCTCTTCAAAGCACCTCACAAGTGTCTGTTACATGAACATTCAGCTGTACATTAACACACATATGTTTTTGCTAGTTTTTACGAATCAATAGACAAACTGAAATATT
Source organism: Oxygymnocypris stewartii (assembly GCA_003573665.1). Classification (NCBI taxonomy): domain Eukaryota; kingdom Metazoa; phylum Chordata; class Actinopteri; order Cypriniformes; family Cyprinidae; genus Oxygymnocypris; species Oxygymnocypris stewartii. Next base: position 16,070 of record QVTF01023838.1, on the reverse strand, counting down.
TCCACATTGTTCGAGGCTCTTACAGACACATTTAGATTTTTTCATATTTCATATTGGATTTTTTTACTTATTTTAATTCTAGTAAGTTGTGTGAAACTGGCTATTGATTAATTGTTTCCAAAGTAAACACTTTTATGGATCCATATGAATCGCGCTTGTCATTTGCAAAAATTAAAACAAAACCCTCAAATATTTAGGCTTTTTTTTCATAACATGCTTGTAACCTTATTTTTTAATTAAGCACTTCAAAGCTGCAAAACAAGATTGCCAGCAAGTTCTGGACTGGACGTACCTCCACTCGGCTTTGTTATGTAAGAAGGAATTGCACTGGCCCAGCAGTTTGCTGTCGTTTTTCATGGTCTCTAGGGTGCTCAGGACCTGTTTGAACTGTGGCCTTTCCTGGAGAAGAAAGAGCGGGTTTATTATGGCCATTCTTCAGCACAATATAATATACCAACTAAATCAAAGTTTGACTTCAAGCTTTCATTAAACCTCACCCTTTTTTGGGTCACTTTCTCACTTAGCTCTTAAAATGTTAGGTCATAAACCTTCGACACACATACCCAATCACCATTAAATATTTAAGATATTTGAGGTCAAACTGAGGTCAGCAAGAATAAATGGCATAATTTGCACATAAATCTTTCACATTGATTTTGATTATGAATCACCTTTCTCTGAAAAAAAACACAAATTCTCCACAGAACAATGTAGAATGAATCATGCAGTATGTTTAATTCAGGCTCAGTGTGAAGATGTTCATGACTTGTTTTCACTAAGACTTCATTCGAAGGAACAGCTTCGTTTGCAAGTCTCTTGAATAAAAGCATCTGCTGAATGACTAAATGTAAACAGTTTATAGGATTCCAGTGAGCCCGATCATCATATGAGCTGAATTTCGGTTCTGTCCCACTACGCACCTTTGGCTCTGCAATCCAGCAGCGTCTCATCAGGTCTGCAAAGCTGGCGGGGCAAGCTGCTGGGAATGGTCGGCCTCTGGAACACATAACCCACACAAATACCACAGACACATGCACACATGTTAGAATCCATTTCAAAAAACCCATCATAGCAGCCATTACATCAAATTCTAATTTTAGGCACGAGTCCCATTCAAGCTCCCAAAAGCAACTGCTGCAAAGCGTTCCTCTGGGCTAAGTTTACATCACAACTCAAATGGAGCGTATATCTCCATTTTCAAAACAGTCTGATATATAATAACCAGTATATAAGGATTAACTAAGAGCTTTTACATGGCCGCTGTTTACACTGCTAAGTGATAAAACTGAGTTCTCACTCAAGATAATGGTACTTTAAGAGCATGTGAGGAGATGCTGTAATGGAGACTTGTCAAATCCCATTTGATAAGCCACACATGTAGGAATCTAATACTGTCCACGTGACTCGTCCAATAGCAATAGCTACACAGTATTAGATCTGACAAACAGCACTGGCACACCACATAATCATGAGCCCACGAGAGAATGGAAACTGCTCTTTCCCACTGGGAATTTAACATAAACCAAAATATATTTTCCTCCATCTTCTGACCTCTCCCACTCGCCAACATTTTCTCTTATAAGTACTTGCTTCCCTTTTCTCTGTCTCAGGCTGGGATGTTTATCTAAAAAGGTTTCCTGAATACCCCCTACAGCACTAAAACCCCTGTGGTCTAATCCGATCTTCACCTGATGGCTTCTTTGCAAACACATAAAGAGAACCACAATATATCTTAACTTTCTGTAATGTATGCTAGAGCTCAATAAAAGTTGCAGGGGTTCTTGTACACATACAGAGCAAAGCTATAAATAACAACTAAAGCAAGCAATGGTCTCTATCTATGATCATTCTGTTACCCACAGGAAACATAACAGCTACAAATCATTACCATTAGGTGTGGATCAATCCAAAAGTTCATCCGCATTATTACTTTTAATTCTAAAATTCCTTCTTTAGGTCAAATTCTTAGGAAGCACTGCATATGTATATTTTTTATATTTTCATCGGATTGGAGGAACTGGTGTAGATCTGAAATAATCTGATCAATAGGATAAAAATAAGCATGTAAAAGCTTGAAATGGACTATTTTCTCAGTCAGACTCGAGAATACCACACTTGCACACCATGATGCATATGAATACATATGTCTTCAGAATGTGTTTTCATCTTACATCTTTGACAAACATGTCAGCTTTCTTTACAGATGTGTCATTAAAATGACCAGCTCTCCAGTTCTGAACATGGCAACTGGTGTAACGCATGCGTTTTATTCAGAATACATGTCATTTACATGTAAAAAAATACGTTTCCAAATAAATTGGACTGCAAAGGTTTGGGTCCACATAAACAAGACTCTCAGAATATGAAATGTAATTGGATTCAGTCAAACTGAAGAACATTAGTGCATGTAAACAGCTAGTAAGATAATTAGTGATTCTAAATGTACTATAAATTCATTCAGTAATTATAATTATTGTTTAAAATAGTTCAGTCTATTTAAGGTTGGCTATTTTGTCTAATATTTTTGTGTGGTATGTATTTTTATGCTTATTAGAGTATTGTGTCACTAGAAGCATGCTGACAGTAAACAAACTCTAGAGAAATCCATTGTTTGCTAAACTATTTGCTGCCTATGTTTGTCACTTAGGATCACAGACCGGATGGGTGGATCTTAGAGTACCACACTCTTATTTGTAACTGAAAGCATGATCAAATTCACCAAAATGTGATAAACGAGTTCTGTGAGCACAGATTCCATGCGGGAAACAGAGGTTTCAATCCAGTGAGGATGCAGCTGTCAGTGTAGGAAAGAAGACAGTTCACTAAGTTTTGGAACAAAGCCAGGAAAAGAGTTAGCCAAAGCTGCTACAACTACTGATAATGTACGACACACACATTTATAGCAAAAACAGTAATGTAACTATACTAACATTACATTCATGTGGTGGTTGTACAGTAATAACATTCCTCTCTAAAGAACACTGAGGGATTGTGGGATACTGTGTAGTACCTCATGTTTCTCTACCACCAACCAGGCCACCTGCAAACCCTCAAACCCTTTAAATGGCACTTCTCTGGTCAGCATCTCCCACAATACCTGCAAGACCACAAATCAAACAATAAATGTACATATGTCCTGGCATTGCTTTCTACAACACAACTGGCATATTCCACAAACAAAAACTTATATGGGTTGAACAACACTTGGAATGCAGTTTATGCAGACTGTGTTTGAAATAACAATTGATTTAGACATTCAAGCATACATACACAACAGCCATGTGTTTTATATATATATACACTATATGCACACACACACACACACACACACACACACACACACACACACACACACACACACACACACACACACACACACACATATATATATAAACCCAAAAATATAAGTCTCACATTTGCTTTTCTCTTTTTCCACAGAATACAGTAGAAGATATTTAGTGAAATGTCTTGGCTGCTCTTTTCCATGAAATGAAAGTGAAACCATGATGCTTTCTTTTCAGCATTACTTGCTGAATTGATTTTTTATTTTTTTTGTAACAATGTGAAAGTCTGTTTTGGTGTCACTGTTGATTAAAAAACATGTATAGCATGAATGCACTGTAAGTCACTTTGGATAAAAGTGTCTGCTAAATGCATAAATGTAAATGTAATGATAATGCATCCTTGCTGAATAAAAGTAGTGTGAGTAAAAAAAATCTTCAAAAGTCCCTTTGTGTTATTTGAAAAAAGAAAGAATTTGAATCTTACAGAATTTAAATTTTTAAACTATCCCATTTTATGATTTTTTTTAATTACAGGGATACAGAGATAGAAAAACGTGATCCCAGCACATTCATACAACAAATATAAGTACTGACCACGCCATACGAGTAGGTGTCACATGTTTCTGAGATGGGCAGACTCTGGATCACCTCAGGGGCCATCCAAGGGAAGGTGCCCACCAGAGACATGTGCGTTGTGTGAGAAACCAACTTTGATGCTCCAAAATCACAGATCTGACACAGACAAAATGCATTGTGCAGGTCAGTTAAAATGGACATTTTGATCACAGTTTAAATACTAAGATTTGATTACGAATATTTGGATATGAATAGAAAAACAGGAAGCTTACCTTTAATACATTTTCTGCAGTTAACACAACTAATGGAGACAAAAGAAAACAGTTATTTGAGTATAATCTTCATGTTTGTAGTTTTTGCATGTGAAATTGCTCACAGCACAGCTAAGAACTCACCGTTTCTTGACTTCAGGTCTCTATGAATGACTTTCACAGGGGCCTCGGCATGTAAATAATGCATTCCTACAGGGAAACAAATCACAGAACCAGCCATTATCTCAGAAGCAAAATGTGAGCGAGCTCATTACAAAAACACAGGTATTCATACAGGCACATACCTTTAGCAATCTCCATCGCCCAGGTCATTACTTGATCCATATCCATCTCTTCACTGTCAGCACTGGACAAATACTCATACAGTGATCCTCTGCTGGCATATTCTACAATACAAACACACAAACCATATACATATCACCACACGTGTCAACTAAATGTCGAGGAGCTGATATATACTGTAGATGATAGCTTCATCTTTTGAACCATAAAATTTTGGGGTCGGTAAGATATTTTAATGTTTTTTTAAAGTCTCTTATGCTCGCCAAGGCCGCATTTAAAAATACAGTAAAACAGTAATGTTGTGAAATATTATTACAATTCCAAATATTTTTTTTCCATTTGAATACATATTTTAAAATGTAATTTATTCCTGTGATGCCAAAGCTGAATTTTCAGCATCATTACTCCAGTCTTCAGTGTCACATGATCTTTCAGAAATCATTATAATATGCTGATATGCTGCTCAAAGAACATGTTGAAAAGAGATGTGTTTCATAATATATTCAGGAAACACCCCCCCCCCCATTCTTGGATGAATAGAAAGTTCAAACAAACAGCATTTTTTTTAAATATTTTTTTTTTTACTATCACTTCAATTTAATACCCTTGTCGAACAAAAATAACTCATTTGTGTGTATTGCTTGCCATTGTAACCAGTTTTACATACAGTGAAGCGGAGAGAGAGTAAAAACCTTGTCTCATATCAAGATGCCAATCAACAAATGAGATCATCTATCACCAACCCTCGAGTGAAGTCAAACACAGCTTAGCACACTCAGGGTTTCCCACACACACACACACACACACTCTCTCACACACACACACACACACACACACACACACACACACACACACACACACACGCACACGCACACGCACACGCACACACACACACACACACACACACACACACACACACACACACACCACACACACACACACACACACACACACACACACACACACAAACACGCACACACCACACGCACGCACGCACGCACGCACACACACACACACACACACACACAGGAGCAGATGATGGGAGAAGGAGTCAGAGGATGACAGCATGCACAACCGTTAGATTTACTGAATACCCAGCTGACAAAGCCACTGAAAGACAAGCTCTCGAGAAATGATTAGGCCACATAAATCTGCTCATAATCACATGTACATCCCTGGAGACAAAGATCACAATAGGATGTTTAAAAAATGGCAAGAGAATAACAGTGTAAGTGTGCGTCTGTCCTGTTGATGAATTATTCTCACACTGATTACCCACAAAGCTTTTTACAGTCAACAATATGGCGATAGGCAGTGGTGACATTTCTGGGAGAGGGGTACATCAGGGGTATCACAGTATCACTTAGGAATAAATTAATCACAAAGAAATGATTATCAGCAATGAGATACACATTTTCCATTTCAAAACTACAGACTCAAATTTTCAGACTTCTTCAGATGATTTTTAACATCTGATAACTGGTTTTAAAATCCAGCTGTTAGCATGTGTTACATGCTGTTTATGTATGCTCTCATTGTATATTGCAGATGAAATAAGAGTTGAACTTTCAGACCAAAGTTTAATAAGCAGCTTTTTATTAAAACTACAGGATTGTTTGATACACTTTCACTGCATGGCTGTATACATTTTACATTTTTTTAATTCACATTATACGTTTTAAAATAATATTGTCACTTATTACTTTTATTTTGAATATATTGCATTAAATATTAAATATTATATGTATTGTAATAGTGTTGGCTATACTATAAATTTACATTTAGTAAGTTATAACATGGTCTTACATGATGAAAAGAAACCTAATACATATGTATAATATAATTTTGCCATTTTTTCATGTGCCTTGGCTTCATTCTGTCATATACATTCTTAATTTGAGATATTTTAGAAAATAGAATAGAATGGAAGGGGCGAATAGCAAATTATCTTGCAATTCTGACTTTTTTTCTCACATGAATTGCGAGATATAAACTCCAAAGTCAGACTTTTTTAAATTCTGAGCTTATATCTCACATTCAGTTTTTTGTTTCTGAAATGAAATATGCGAGGTTATATCTCACAATTCAGAAAATGTATCAGAATGAAAAAAATCTAAATTGTGAGAAACCGGTAATATGAGAAAAAAAAAAAAGTCAGGCTTCCATAGACAATAGTCTGGAAAAACAAGTATTTTTCAATACTCTGTTTTCATTTTTCCATATTTATCCAGACCTTTTCCATACAATGTATGAACCTTGTGTTTAGAGGTCTGAACAATGACAGCCTAAAATACCTATCAACTTTTTACAGAGAAACCTCTGACCAATAAAACATTCAACTGGTTATGAAACAAAAAGAGAACACATTTTTTATTATTACCTGTGACAATGCCATAGTTGGGCGTTTCCAGAATGGCTCCGAAGAACTGAATAATATTTTTGTGGCTCAGGACACTCAGAATCTCAGCCTGGATGAGGTGAAGGAAAAAAACAAACGATGCAGAGGTGAAAGTCACAGACTGCGGTCAAACACTCAGGCTCAAATGAGTGCTGCATCAATGTCATAAAACTATTTTTTCATTACAGTATGTCGAGGTCAAATATTACACTAGAAATGTGCGTGAACAAGGAGCCATTAGCAGTATTGTGGGACATGTCTGAATGGCTTCGGCCAGGAAAGCTGCTAAACTCTGGTAAACAGTGGAACAGACTCTGTCAGTGCTGCTGAGCGTGCATTAATACTGACAGTAACACACACCGCCCGCAAACCCACATTAAGATGCTACATTTTACACTTACAGTATATCAAATTCGCTTTAGACAAAGAGAAACAGAGAAAGGCGGGGGAGAGATGAAGATGGTCATGGAAAACTGTACATCCCTAAACCCCCCCTCTCTCATGACAATAAACAAGTCTGATGGATGGATGGATGGATGGAATACAGGAAATGATGTAACACTGGCTATGTACACACATACTGTGTCCAGCTTTCTCAACATTTAGATTATGTACTGAATTTGATTAATAACTTACCAATATCTGAAAGGACGCAGTATGTCATCTCAGTATTGTTTGCCTACATGCACACACAGTGAATACTGGGACATGCTGATTTGATGGACTGCTTTTTCCTTATTCTTTTGCATAGAATACATATTTAGACTTTTAAAACAAACTGTGCATGAACAGCTGAATATCATTCTGATTTTATTTTTCTCAAATACACTTGGACAATTATTGGCACCCCTAGAAATTCTTATAAGTAAAATATCTCTGAAGTATATTCCCATTCATATTCACAATTTTGAGCACTCCAGGGTGATTATGAACATGAAATTATCCAGGCATGGCTTCCAGGTTCACAGAAATATAAACAGGACAAAAACAAAGCCCAAATTCCTTTAATCATCCATCACAATGAGAAAAAAAACAAAGAATATATTTATGATGTGCAGCAAAAGATAACTGAGCTTCACAAGCTTCATCCTAATGCACTGTGAGAAGGAGAGTTTGAGTGGCTAAAGACTCTCCAAGGACCACAGCTGGAGAATTGTAGAGAATAGTTGAGTCTTGGGGTCAGAAAACCTTTTTTTTTTTAATTGTCAAATAGCTCCTACATCACCACATGTTGTTTAGGAGTGTTTAAGAAAAATGATCCGAGCTCATCCAAAAACAAACTCCAGCATATTCAGTTGTCAGACACGACTGGAACTTCAAATGGGACTGGCTTCTATGATCCGATGAAACCAAAAAAATTGCTTTTAGCAGCAAAAACTCAAGATGGGTTTGGTGAACACAGGGATAAAAAGTACCCCATGTGTACAATTAAATATACTTCTGGAGGTCCTGGACGTCTTGTTTAGACACATGGTATCATGGATTCTATCAAATACCAACAGATAAAAAATCAATAATTGACTGACTTTGTTAGAAATCTTATAATGGGCCATGTTTGGATCTTCCAACCGTACAATAATCGAAACACAAACCTCAAAAACAACAAAAATGGGTCACTGAACACAAACCCAAGCTTCTGCTATGGCCATTCCAGTCCTCTGACCTGAACCCTGTTGAAGATGAGTGAGTTGAACTGAAGAGAAGAAGCCGTGAATCTGAAGATCTGGAGTGATTCTGGATGAAGGAATGGTCTCTGATCTCGTGTCAGGTGTTCTCTGACCTGAACCCTGTAGAAGATGAGTGAGGTGAACTGAAGAGAAGAAGCTGTGAATCTGAAGGATCTGGAGAGATTCTGGATGAAGGAATGGTCTCTGATCTCATTTCAGGTGTTATCTAACTTCATCAGGTATTATAGGAGAAAACTTCTATACTATTTTGGCAAATGAAGGTTTCAAAAAGTATTGAATAAAAGGGTACTGCTAATTGTGTCCAATGTGTATTAGATAATTTGTTTTATTTCATAATGATATTTCGCCCCATTTTAAATTCTTACACTCCAATGAAGGTTAGATTTTTGTGAATGTTTTTAATAATAGATCAAAAGGATAAAAAATGCAGATTAATTTCCACACCCTTTTTTGAACATATTTACCAAGGGTGCCAACAATTCTGACCACGTGTGTATAGCAAATCTAAATTGCTTGATTGTTTGTATTGTTGCAAAATGTAAACTATTTTATCATCCAGCTCTAATCTGCTAAACATGACTATAAGGCATGAATTAGATATTATTAAAGTAAACAACATGATTTTCTGTAAAGCTGCTCTCAAACAATGTGAGCTGTAAAATAAGATTGATTTGACTTATTCAAAAAACACAAATTGTGAGTCTGACGAACCTCAACGTCAATCTTCAGCAGTTTTTTGACAGCCACTTCTTTGTCCTGTGAGATCCAGTGTGCCCGGTACACGGTCCCAAAACTCCCACCGCCGCAGTTCTCATGGAAGCGGATGTCATCGAAACGGATCTGAACGAAGCTAGAGCTGAGGGACGACATCTCATACTGACATTCACTGTGACTGAAGAAAGACAGAGACAAAGCAACTTACAAAGATCATTCAGAAATAGAAACAGATTTGGCCAATGAAGTGATCAGTACAATGTGACAAATTACATTTTTAATAATAATAATAATAATACAAATATCTATACAATTTCAACAAAAAATATAACTGAGAGAGAATAATAATACTTTCAAATAGAAAAAAAATATTTCAAGTCAAAACGTTTGATTTGTTACCACAATTAAAAATGTTCTCAGTCTTTTTTGCTGATCAGGATTTGTGCTGCCAGAGTTTTCATTAATATTTCGAAGTTTTCTTTTTGCTTTGCTTAGTTTTGTTGATTCATCCGTCTTGTGTGGGTCTTACAGGGAAAGGTTCTTTGATTAGTGACAGTTTCTTGACCCCCGTAAAGTAGACTGTAATTGTGTGTGTGTTTATTTATTATCAATTTATATTTTAGTTTGATTCTCAAACATTTACCTCCAATACTTTGAATCACAACTCAATGTAATATCTACAGTGATCAACAACAGCATTCATATTTGGACTGCTGTAGGGTCAAAGGCCTGTTTTACGAGGTTGGTTCCAGGAGGACTTTTCCACTGGCTTTTGTATCATTGCAAAAAAAAAAAAAAACTTAAACTTAAAAAACCTTGCAGAACACGGAAAACTTGCAGGGTTGCTTTATCAAGCTGTACAACTAAAAATATTAAATCCTACACTGAACAAAATATAATTAAAGCTAAATAGAAATACTAATCATAAAATGTCTAAAGCACAAAACAAAACGCTACTCTTAAAATGAACACTGAAAATATAAAAATAAAAGGTAGCCTAATTCAAAATAGTCAAGCAATAAATGCTTTAAACTACACCAGGGTCACATGACTTCAACGTCACCAATCTTCATTTAAACGTTATTTTTATTTAATCTCTACAAGTTAGAATTTTTTTTTAATTAGAATAGTTTGCAAAAGTGCCTGAACACAACAAGACTGAGTTTTCCTGTTCGACAGGATGACATTTAATGTCCCCAACAACCTCTAAAAGCTTATAAAATCACAAGTGGAGTATTACTGAGGCCTATTTGAATGTTTTAGAATTTGTAAAAAAATAGCCTGCATTTCTGTCAACTACAGGACTTTATTTTCAAGCATTTCAGGCATAAACAAAAAAAAAACCTATTGACTGATAACTCATTTCCAAGCATAGGACTCATTCCTGCAGAAAGATTTGAAACATCTCTAAAGCAGAATGCTACTGTCATGTATATGAAAACTGCTTGTAAGGAAGATGAATTACAATCAGAGCATGAGCGGAGGGTCTGTGTGAAATGTCTACCCCCTGCGTGTGATTTTACAGCGTGATCTTTACCATGTTCACATAACTGTACAAGCACTTGCCATGTATTTGCCTTCGGTGTTCTCTGCTACATCTGCTATTGGACTCCTGCCACTTTTGTCTACACTAAACCTCAGTCTTATTTTACAGGCATTATGAGAACACAAGGGATAGACAAACGAGAGGGAGAGCTAAACAACAACTGTAATGTTAGGATTGCTGTTTAAATAGAGATTAGAATTCATTTCTATAAAAGTTTATTTTATTAATAAAAAATAAACATCAGGGAGAGATCATAATAACTAGGGAGAATATAACCATCTGTTTTTAATTCTGAACTAATTATGGTTTATTGAACAGGGCGCATAATAAACACTGATATGACAATACACTTGTTAATGTGCTTGTTTGAGCTTACAGCTGCAGCCATGAAGAACTAGCGAGTCAATAAACCGGATATTTATAACCTGTCTCTTGCTTAACCAGAATGTGCTGTCACAATGTTGGCCTGGTTATGTTTCCATGATTTCCAGGTCTCTATGATATTCTGATATGGCTGGAGTCCCGCACGGGGGTTCAGTGCACTGACTCAAAAGAGCCTGCCTATAATCTCTAATATTCTGCCACTTATAGCTGAGGTTACATAGTCTGCAATATATATATACTGACAATATGGTGTAGGGTTTTTAGGGTTTGCTTAAAACAGAAAATGTTAGTACATTTCACTATTACAGTAATTGTGAAATGGCAAGTACACTGTAAAGAACCTTTTTAAAGTTGTAAATAAAGTTGCGTGTACACCGTAACATTTTTTTTAAAGTTAAGAAAACATGAAAGTTTAAGGCAACCAGCTTCAGGAGATTTTTGTGTTTCAACTTGTTTTATTCAGTTTATACAACAATAAGTTGAGAGAAAACTCAAACATCTCCTGAAAGCTGATTGCCTTAACCTTTTATGTTTTCTCAACTTTAGATTTTTTTTACAATGTACACGCAACTTTAAAAAACATTCTTTACAGGACCATTAATGTTCACAGTAAGGTTTAATTTCAAATCATGGTCCTTTATATAATTTTATAAAAGGGTTTCAGCACCAAAAAAGGTTTCTGCTGTTGTCAAACTGAACCGGAACTGTTCAGAAAGAGTGCATTAGCCTTTAGCCTTGCATTTAACTTAAAAGTCCTGCCAATGTATTTTTATTATTATAATATATTTTTATAATGAATCATAAGATAATGTTATCTTTAAAAAAATCCTTATAATATATAATAATGTGTATTTATAGAGCACACTTAAACACCAACCACAAGGTTGACCAAAGTGCTTTACAAAGAGTAAAACACAAATAAAATAAAAAAGTAACGAAAATCAACAGACAAATACGATTATCAAAGTACAGAAGAAAAACATACTTTGAGTGTTATAAGCCAGGTAAACAAATATGTCTTTAGCAGACGCGATTTCTTTAAGACTGCAAGGGAAGCTCAGCTTGCCCCTATAATTGTCAAAAAATGAATGGTCCAATATGTACTATTATGTTAACATTTTATTGACTAAAAATGCGTTAAACACATTCATCTCGAACGAAACAATTTCGTTCAGAATCAGCTACTTAGGTCGGCTGACTCGATTTCCTTCTCATTCATTCCCCATAGCGTACAGTGCATTACTCTGTTGAAGCCCAGCGTCCATTGACTTCAATGGGGCTGCTTTAAACAGTTTTTTTTCAGTGCTTTAGAAACAAGACGGTCATTGGATAATGCTGAGATTATGTCCCGCCCACGGACGCTCAGCGTCTCTGGGATGAATGGAGGAGTGGGCTGGCCCGGACTCCCGAGCGTCTGCGTGATGATTGGAGGGTCTGTCATCTCTTTTGAATCCACTTTTAGTTCCTAAAACGCTCGTTTTTTGGGGTCGACAGCTTATATAAAAACGTATTTATGTTTTTTTTTAGCTTGTTTGCTATACACATTGTCACATATCAGCTTTTAGACATTTTTTTTTTTTTTTTGTTATAAATAAATGACAAGGAGGCGGCAGCTTCTCGCAATGCAAAGAGACGGTTGGTGTGGGCGTGGGCGTGGTCTTCAGATTATGACGCGTATCACTCTGTGTCTCCATTTCCAACTCAGTCCCATCGCGGATTTTGCATGTGTAGTCGAAAGACAAACTGCTGGCAACCTTCATCGTATATTTCACACAATTATCACACACCACATTCATTGTTTCAGTTTAACATAATTCCCACATTTCCTCCCGTTGAGTTAAATATATATATTATATTAGATTGTTTGTTCATTATTCATATAGTCTGAACTAGCCAGCTAGCAAACTGCACACGATGGCAACAGTGCTAATATTGTCGACCTGATTTTGGCAAAGCCATTAGAAAGTCTTCCTTACGAGGAGAAACTTAGAATTAAACAGCAGGGCAGATCAACACCTAAGATTGATTTAGTGAAAAAGATAGGGAAAAGTAACAGGTCTTTTCAGCTCTCCTGGTATGACAAAGTTAGCTGGCTGACTGGAAGTGCTGTGAAAAAGAAAATGTACTGCTGGCCATGTCTCTTGATGAAACCATCTCATGGATGTGTTGTTTGGTCAAAATTGGGGTTTGGAGATCTGTCAAACTTTGACAGGGCATATAAAAGGCATGAAAATAGCAATGAACATGTGAGTGCATGTGCAAGATTAAGTTGCATGGGCAGGATCAGGGTTGAGCATGCAATCAATGAAGGTGCTCGCATTCAAGTGGCTAAACATAATGAAACTGTTTAAACAAAACAGGGCCTTCCTAAACCCGCCTTATTGATGTGACATCCTTGCTTGGCCGGCAGGAGCTGTCATTTAGGGGACATGATGGAGTAGTGAATCATCCAACAAGGGGAATTACAGAGAGTTCACAGAAACATTAGCTAAATATGACTCTGTCCTGTCCACACAATTCGAGTCCTCAACTGTGTTTTCTGGTATGTCACACACTATTCAAAATGACTTGATCTCTGCTCTTGCAGCCACCATTTCTGATCAGATCAGAGATGAAATTCAGGATGCTCCCTTTTTTGGATGGCAGGTGGATGAAACCACTGATATATCCTGCCGTGCCCAACTCTCTGTCATTGTTCGCTATGTGGATAGTGCAGGTAAAATTCAGGAGCGCTTCATTGGATTTTTTGATGTTTCTGGGGGGCGAGATGCTCAGTCCGTTTTTGATGTTTTAAATGAGAACATGCAGGGCTACAATTTTAAGGATAAGCTTGTGGCACAGACCTATGATGGGGCTGCTGTCATGGCTTCAGCTCTCAATGGTCTGCAGGCCAAAGTGAAAGCAATAGCCCCCAGTGCAATGTTTGTGCATTGCTATGCACACAGACTGAATCTGGTGCTGTCACAGGGGGCCAAATGCTTGCCTGAGTGCAGAATTTTTTTTGCATCACTCTCTGGGTTTGCCACATTTTTCTCAAAATCCACAAAGAGGACGTCTTTTCTGGAGTCTGCAGGCTGCTCAAGGTTGCCCAGAAACGCTCCTACTCGATGGAATTTCACATCACGGATAGTGAGCACTGTGGCAAACAATTATGATGGCCTCCTGCAGACATTTGATAACATCATTGCAGATACGACAATGGATGATGATACACTGGATTGTGCCAAAGGCTTCGTGAGGAAACTGGAGGATTTTGAGTTTGTGTTCATGTTGTACACATATGAACAAATCTTCTCTGAGACTGATGTGGTCTTTGATATTGTCCAGCAGAGAGCGATGGATGTTCTTTACTGCAAGAAAAGAATTGAGTCTCTTCTTGCATTTGTCAAAGAGAAGAGGTCAGAGGGGGCTTTCCAAGCTGTTTATGCCAAAGCAGCAGATCTCACATCAGACCCAAGAGATGAGCCCATGAGAAAGCGCCGTCTGACCCAATTGCAGGATCCCCAAGAGCGCTACAGAAATCTGTACATGGCCATCCTTGATAACATCTTGGAGCAGATTCCTCGACGTTTTTCAAATTTGGAAAGTATGCTTTTCTTAGAATTAGTCAATCCAGGGAAATTTGATGACATGAGACAAGCATTTCCAGAGGAGGCCTTCCAAAGTGTCCTGAAAAGTTATGGCCATCACTTTGATTCAGGGAGACTGAGGTCTGAACTTCAAGTCCTGTATTCAGATCAGGACTTGCAGAGTAACAGGGGAAAGCTGTGTGATTACTTGGTGTTCCTTAAAGACATGGAGTTGGACAGTGCAATGCCTCAGCTTTACAAACTGTTCTCATTAGTGGCAACAATTGGAGCTACATCTGCAGGTGTAGAAAGGAGCTTCTCCTGTTTAAAGCGGCTCAAGTCCTACACCCGTAACACAATGGGCCAAGGCCGTTTAAGCAGCCTAGCTCTGCTGGCCATTGAGAGGACACTGGTCAAGTCACTGGAAAAGACGCCTAGTTGGTACGACAGGGTTACAGAGCATTTTCTTGAAAAGGAACGTAGGGCAGAATTTACATATAAATAAATGGACAATTTTTATGATTTAGGCCGAAAATGAGCTTCCCCTCTTTAAAAGATCAGCAGCCGCCACTGGTCTTTAGATAAGATTTTAAAATACTAATAGATGGGGCATGTCTGATAAAGGGAGGAAGGCTATTCCAAAGCTTCGGTCCCGCTGTAGCGAAGGCGATTTTTAAGTTTAACTCTAGGGACATTGA
Source organism: Oxygymnocypris stewartii (assembly GCA_003573665.1). Classification (NCBI taxonomy): domain Eukaryota; kingdom Metazoa; phylum Chordata; class Actinopteri; order Cypriniformes; family Cyprinidae; genus Oxygymnocypris; species Oxygymnocypris stewartii. Next base: position 659 of record QVTF01023838.1, on the reverse strand, counting down.
GTAGGTCACAAGATCTCAACGCTCTAGACGGGGTATACGGAAACAGCAAATCAGTTAAGTAACGAGGAGCCAGGTTACTGAGGGCTTTGTAAACAAATTCTGTGAAAAAAGTTACCTTTATATCTTTAATATTGACTGAGTAAGGTCAAGTCAAAGATTGAAATTATAGTGAAATTAATGATAGAAATCAAACATTAATGCTTGTTATCTCATAATTAGATTTTGAGACTTAAGTCTGGATTTCACAGAGATGGTCACGTATTTTTTTCCCTTGTCTCTCTATGATATTATGAAAATGCATGTACAAGAATGAGAAAATGTTGTAATAGATGAAGTATAACTTAGTCACACTGAAGGATATTGCTATTACTCCCTAACACCAACTAACCATACTGTCATGTCAACTAACCATTAAGTGTGACGTTAAACATTAAACAAAGTACTTCACTTTCAGACCAGGCTCGTGTTAGTGCCTCTAATGTAGTAAACGCTGATGTTGTTGTATTTGGTGTTAATGGGGTCTGGTTTCTTATGCATTACTAGCACATGCGTCACTCTTCCCTGAAAACTATGACCTCACCTCAGATTGGCTTCCCCGGTTTAGAGTGACCGATCTATGTCCCGTAAACATAAAGAGTGCTCAGTCTCTAAAAACAACC
>QVTF01023837.1:0-48977 GCA_003573665.1 Oxygymnocypris stewartii | reverse complement strand
CACCCTGCTTGTTTTGGCTTCCTCCAACCCTACTTCCTGGACATCTCAGCTTCCATGGGTGGAGTACGCCCACAACACGCTTCCCACAGCTGCCACAGGTCTGTCACCCTTTCAATGTGTCTATGGTTTTCAACCCCCGTTGTTTCCCTCTCAGGAGAGAGAGTTGGCCGTTCCCTCCGTCCAAGCATACATCCGCAGATGTCATCGCACCTGGCACCAAGCCCGGGCCACCCTTCTGAGGACCTCTGCCCAGTATGAGCGCCACACCAACCGTCATCGGACTCCTGCACCTTCCTATTCCGTAGGGGACAAGGTATGGCTCTCCACCCGGGATCTCCCGTTAAAGACCAACTCTAAGAAATTATACATTGGTCCCTTGGTGGTCGAGAAGGTCATCACCCCTGTGACAGTCCGTCTCCGACTGCCTCCCACACTCAAGGTCCACCCTGCCTTCCATGTATCTCTGCTTAAGCCTGTCCTCATCAGCCCACTACTCCCTCCTCTCCCGGCCCCTCCACCCCCCCGGCTTATTGATGGCCATCCGGCGTTCACGGTTCACCAGATTTTGGACTCCCGTCGCCGGGGGCGTGGCATGCAGTATCTCATCGACTGGGAGGGCTATGGACCAGAGGAGAGGAGCTGGGTTCCCCGGCAGCGGGTTCTGGATGCTGCCCTCATACGGGCGTTCCATCGCTCTCACCCTGAGAAGCCTGGAGGACCGCCTGGAGGCGCTCGTAAGAGGGGGGGTACTGTCACGAACCCCCCGGTCGTGATTCTGGTTTTCTTGCTGCTCTGAGATTACTGGTGGGCGTGGTCTCCAGTGTTCCGGTCTACTCTCCTGAAGCTCAATCAACTCTATCAAGCACACCTGTTCCACATCATGCAATCAACTCACCTATAAAAGCCAGTTCTACTTTCCAGTCCCGCCGGATCATTGTACCACTCAGTACGAGTACATGCCAGCCAATCTATGCCCTGAGGTTTCTGTATTTCGTCAGTTTCTGAGGAAGTGAGAGCTAACCCGTTTTTCCCTGTCTTGACTTCAGAATTCCAGCCTGAACCTCGGACTCAAATCTCTCACCTGGACCTTGGAACACAGAGTGCTGGAACCCGGACCACAAACCCTCTATCCTACCAGAACATTCACCACTCAGTTCACATCTCTGTTTGTACTGGTTGTAAATAAACTCACCTTAATTGAACTGTAACTCTGGTCTGCATTTGAGTTCTGGCCCCGGACCTGACACTTTTCCGCGCTCATTTGACTCGTGCCTGGCGCTGAGGCAAAGCTGCAGTGCGTGTTTGAAAAGTCTTCCGTTTGATTTGGATGCAAAAAAATACACCGGTTCTGCGTTTTTATAAAGGCTTTTCTTGACAAAAAACGCAGTTTTGAACAGGGTGGCCAAGCTTAGATCAGTGGTGGCACTGCTGCACGGTTGAGCCAAGTGATCACAACATTGTGATCGCACACCTCAAAGGTTGAGGAATGAAACAGACTTTTTTTGATCATTTTAATTTAGGAATAGAATCACGTTGGTGTTTGAATCATGTTCGCATGTTGAATTAATGTCATGTTGGTGGTGACACCTCGATTGATCACAGATATTATACTTCGCTTGTTTGGCTTCTGATCGCAAATGCAACCAAACTTTGGGACGCTTAGATAAGGTCCTGGCAGATTGCTAGGTCACACCTGTCCTCACAGATGAAGAAAAAAAAGCGCATAGGAATCGATAGGCGGAATCGAAATTTTTATTTGACAACAAGTATCCGATTCCTGACCTTAAGTATCCGATTCTGGAATCGGAATCGATTTTCGATTCCCAACCCTAGTGGAGATTGCTTGTTTGTATACACTATGACACTTTAATATATTAGTATCAAAATCTCAATGGATTGTATTCCCTATTTTTTATTGTGGCTTTCGTTAAACTGATGTTTGAGGAAGTTTGTTACTAACTCTAGTGCAGGGGTCTGCAACCTTCAAAGTCAAAAGAGCCATTTTGGCCCCTTTCCTACCGAGTAAATTTCACGTGGAGCCTCAAAATATTTGATGCCCAAATAAAGACAACACGGCATATAGCTAAAGTTTTATATTCAGTTAAGTTACAGGGCAGAGGAGTAGCAATCATTTCAGAAGTGAGGGGGATTCAGAAATGTCAAATGTAGTAATAATAAGTATTATAATATATAGGATCGAGCAGTTTTTGTAATGTGGTCTTTGAAAGTAAGCTGGTCATCGAAAATTACCCCAAGATTTCTGACTGAGCTTGATGGGGTAATTGTTGATGAATCTATCTGGATGGTAAAATCATGTTGGAGTGGCAGGGAAGACAAGAAGCTCAGTCTTTGCCAGGTTGAGCTGTAGGTGATGTTCTTTTATCCATGCCGAGATGTCTGCCAGGCAGCCAGATATGCGTGCAGCTATCGTTGGATCATCTGGTCGAAATGAGAGATATAGCTGTGTGTCATCAGCATAGCAATGTTAGGAGATACCATGTGCTTGTATGACGGGGCCCAGTGATGTAGCGTATGTGGAGAAGAGGAGTGGTCCAAGAACTGATCCCCGAGGAACCCCAGTGACCAGTTGATGTTCTCTGGATTCCTCCCCTCCCCAGGCCACTGTTGTGGCAATTTCTTTCAAACAAACATCATCACTGAGTAAGAGACAATTCTGAGTCCAAATTATAGTAATAAAGGTATTTATTCTCCTGCAAGAGAAGATCCTCGTCACTAATACACATGAGCGAGTCAGTGAGGAAAATAAGGGAAAGCAGTTTCGGTCTGTTTTTATAGTTGTCCTTCAAGGCCTCCTTTCTCCCCTCCCTACAGGGAGAGATACCAGTTTGTTTACCTATTAATGGTTATACTGAAAAAGGCAGGCAAATGCCCCCCTGACCCCCAGGCTATAAGTTGCAAATGCCCCCATGATGACCCTTTAACCATCTGCTTTTCCTTACCTCTCCCATAGTAAATCACACAAAGAATGCTTTTCTAACTACGAGTGAGAAAACATATAATGCATACATCTTGAATCTATGTTTCACTGAAGATTTAATACTCCAAAGGAAAAATTCCTTCACACCACCTTGAAGGACCTGCCAGTGAGATAGGATTCAAAACCAGCGTAAGTGTAAATCCCTGTGATGCCATGATGAGAGGGTGGACAAGAGGATCTTATGGTTACCGTGAGGAGGGAGTTGAATGTTTTGAAGAAATATTGCGTGTGTCAGATGCGCTGTTGATCTTGTTGTGGAAGTATATGGAAGCCTTGGCAGTGTGGACATCAGCAGAGAAAGATGTGAAAGCAAAGATGGATGAATACTCAGGTCTGATGGATCTTTTGATTTGCACCATTTTTCTCTCTGCTGCCCTGAGTTTGGAGTGATGTTCACGAAGAACATCGGATGCCAGGAGTTAGAAGGGTAAGCGGCAGGCGTGCTGCCTGGAGGAGAGAGAGGACTTATATTGTCTAGATTAGTAAAGTGAAGCACAAGTTGTCATTTGCAGCGTTCGCATCCAGAGCTGAGAAATGGGTAGGTGAGGGAAGAGAGGAGACACCTACAGATGAAAGATGTGAGGGTGAAAGGGAACAGAGTCTTTGCCTATAGTAACTGGTAATGGTGCTGGTGGCTCGGAGGTAGCAACATGTAGATTTGTGAGTGCTTGTGGTGAGGCGTTTTAAATCAAATGATGCTAGGAGTGAATTAAATTTGCAGCATAATGCTTGTCCAAATGGATATTGAAGTCACAAAGACTACAAGTGGACTGCCGTCCTCGGGGAATTAGGACAACAGACCATCCAACTCTTCTGAGGAAGGTGCCCAATTTACCCAGGAGAGAGCGATAAATGACTCACAACCTGGAGTTTACCGGAGCCGTTACAGTAATAGCATGAGATTCCAATGAGTGATCATTGCATAGGGGAGTATAAGTTGAGTATTTACAATTGTTAAAAATGAGAAGACCAGTACCTCCACCCTTTCTAACCTGACGGGGGGGTGTGAGAGTTGTTAGAAGTTGTTAGAGAGCGCAGCAGGGGTTGGCTTGGTATTAAGATGCGTTTTGGCCGATAGGATCACAAGTAAGACAATGAATGCATACCCGTTTACACCTGGCATTTTAATCCATCTCTTCTGGCCACTTCCACTTTTCAATTTCACACGACTTCTGATCAGATTTACCCCCCGTGGTGCTGATTATGTCAAGAGAAGAATGGACGGACCCCTCTGTCGGCGTCAAAACAGGAGCAGGAGGGCTAAGTTATCGTGGACTAATATTACTTCTGCTTGTACTTACTGCTGTTTGTTTCTTTTCTTGTTATCAGAAAGTATACTTCTGATTCGGCCTGTCAAAGTTTAAAAAGTTCCCCGTCTGATAAGCACAAACGTCCTTGTACGCCTCGCAATGATTACACTGTTTATTAGACCATGAAAGCAATCCGGTCGAATGCGTTTTCGGAGGTGGACAAGCTCAAAACCTTTCACACCCCATTTACACATGTATTTAGCGTTGTCCGCTTGTGATTAGATATAATAAAACATCTTAATACCAAGTGCAAACTCAAGTTCAAGTTGTCTCCCCTTTTTTTTTTAATCCCTATTTAGTGTTTACTGACCTTAGACAGGTTTGTCGATTTGCACAACAAAGCTGAACAAAAGTGAAAAAAAGACAAATTACAAGTGTCAAAACTAGAGTAAAACTGTAAAATGTCTGTACTGCTCTGATATTATTGTGAAAAACTCTCAGAAACCTAAAATGCTTTTTAAAATTTGGTTTGAGTCCTGTGAGTGCTGTCTGTTGCATCTACTGCAGTAGGGTATGGTGTTCCAGGGCTCGACGCTTACCTTTTTCCTAAGTTGAAAATATTAAGGGGCGCAACGCAAATTTGTCAAATGATGTGTTTTAGCTTAACTAGATGATACTAGGAGACATTTACAAGCACAATTATTTAATTGATCAAAATACAGAAAGTACACAAGGTTTAATAATTCAATAATTTTGCTTCAAACTCTATTTATTAGGCTAATTAGAGCCCTGCGCCCGACGGGCCCCGATTTTTTTTTACGCCTCTAGGGCGTAACTTCGGGTCAATTTTTATGCCATAGTTCAAATGCTGGCCGGGCCTCGGGCCTGTTTTACACTTCTTCTTATTTTTATATGTTAGACATCCATCAAATAGTGATGAAAAGAAATTGCTGCTCTGGTGGAATCAACACGAGTCCGTGCCGCGACTGAGAGCGGCTTGACGGTGTTCTGCATTCAAACGCACGCATTAGACTAAAGCTTGCCGCAACACCCCAGCAAAAGTGATTACCATGAATGTGTCCGGGGGAAATAGTAAGGAGATATTTTAATTATTTACTAATACACTAGTGTTTTCTATGTCAGTGTCGCAACGATGAAGATGATGATCCTGACTCGCCGTCTCTTTATTAGATGCACCTATAGAGAGAAATGCATTATGATTATAATGAAAACGTTATACCTACTAAACCATCCTTTAATATTTGGCATTTAGGCGTATTATTCCGCGCACAAGCGTACACAGAAAGCTTGCCAAAAAGCACCGGCTAAAGTAATGATTATGAATGCATCGGGGAACTAGTGCTTTCTCAGTTAGTGTCAGCTGCAAAGATAAAATTGCCGAATGCCGGCACTGACTCACCATCTCCATGGGAATGGATGTGTCTTTAATAGAGAAATGCACCTATACGGACTACTTAATCAGAGAAGAATTTTTTTTTTTTTTGTTATTTTTTTTAAAATTGGTTTTCAAGCTTTCTGCAGATTTAAATAAAAAGATGTAGAGGTGAGCGCTTTCGCTCATCTAAAACAAAAATGCATCTGGTGCGTTCGTTAAATAACACAGGGGTTTGTCTGTTACGAATTTAAAAGCTAGCGTTTGTCAAAATTTTGAAAATAAAATAAAAAATGCTGACTATCTCCCCGTAATCTAAAACAAAAAAGTATCCGACACGTTAGTTAAAACAATGGCATAAGATACATGTCAAAATCTTTTGACATTACATTTTAAAAGCTAGAGGTAGTCACAAGTTAGAAAAAACAATTATAAAAAATTATGGCTTATCTTACCGTGGCGTAAAAGAAAAATATCAGACCGTTAAGAAATAAGATACTTGTCAGAATCTTTTAGTCTAAAATTACAAGTTAGAAAATAAACCAAAAAAGCATGTGACACGTTAGTTAAAACAACGACATGAGATATGTGTCAAAATCTTGTGACATTACAATTTAAAAGCTAGAGGTAGTCACAAGTTAGAAAATAAAATAAAAACTGATGGCTTATCTTACTGTGATGTAAAAGAAAAATATCAGACCGTTAAGTAAGAATTATAAGATACTTGTCAAAATCTTGTAGTCTAACATCACAAGTTAGACAAGAAAAAAAATAGATGACTATCTTATGATGAACGTTAAAACACCGGCATAAGATACGTGTCGAAATCTATCTTGTAGTCTATCATTAGCTCTATCTATAGATCTCGCTTAGCAGCGTCAAATTTTCCATTGTTGTTGATCACAGCTTCCAGTTCATTTGGATTAAACACTAACCATGGTAGAGGTCATTTGTTCTTCTCCCTCCTCACTAGTAAGCATAGTTGTAGTAGCATGAACTGGTGCCATAGGGAATCTAGCTGTGCAGTCAGAATACTGAGAACTGAATGACTCAGAATCTCTTTCCCAAATCTCATCTTGCTGCAAATCTAGCATTTCTGGAATTTGGTTGCACAGCGTGTTTCTTAGTTGTGCCATTCTTTATCATAAACTGACAAGCAATCTTTGACTCCTCCAAATCATTGAACAATGCTTATACAGAGGATATAAGCATGATATAAGTTAGTTGTAAGACGTGTGATCTCATTCTGCATCCTAATCTTTTCTTCTTTCCATATTGTTTCACTTGCATGGTACATTTTAGTAGATATTACTTCTAAACAGAGTCGCTCATTTTCAGCCTCTTGCCATTCAGCCATTTTCACTCTCCTCTTAGTTACTTTTTTTTATGATGCAAGAACAGCTTTAAGCGCATTGGCCATTTTTCCTTTTTTGTTCCTAAGCATTTGTGAATAGTTTTCAAATTTAGAGATGGCCCATTCATATGGTTTATCAACAATCTTCTCTATTCCATCAAACATTCCCTGAGTGCCATGTTTAGCTATGTATTTAACAATCATTTCTTCCATTTTCAAAATCTTATTGAACTACGTCTGCTAATTCAAAACTTTGATCTCTCTTTTTTTCCAATGACTATAAGTTATCTTTAATATATTTGTTAGTCTATTAATTCACCATTTTATAACTTCTTACCATATGAACAAGATAGCCACACTACAGTACGTTGTTCCTTTAAACTTAATGTCTCATGCTTCAGACAAAACAGGCATTTACAGCTTCAATTTCTGCAACTGTTTGAAAAAACATATAGTAATGTTTGTCACAATACATTAAAAACAGTGTCACAGTATGTCGGGAAAAACCCACACTGCTTCAGGTTACTGTTTTAAACTTAACAGAGTACGTCGCAGTCACGACACAACACACGTACGTCGGAGTCACTACACAACGATCACGAAATAATTGTGTGATCACACTACGTCGGATCAATTCAGTTACTTTAGATTTCTTTACAGAATTATAATCGACCAACAACAAGTTTCCGTTCCTTTAGAAACTTTAAACTTAAGCACTTTGTTTCAATTGCTTTAGAAACAACGATTCGAATACAACTCTGTCTCCACACTACTTTGGGTTAATTCAGTTCAGTTTGAATTTTAAACAGAATAGTACAGAATAGGCGTAAGAACTCCTGCTAATACTATGGGTGCAACTAACGATTATTTTGATAATCGATTAGTTGGCTGATTATTCTTTCAATTAATCGATTAATCGGATTAAATGAAATAATTGTATTGACAAATAACACACTATGCCACATTCTGCTCAATGTCCTTCAAGCAAACTGAATGCTATGAAAACATACAGTGCTTAATTTATTAGACCACCTGTCATAAAGAGAAAAAAAAATAGTTTAGGAATCTGTCAAAAAAATGTTTAAATCTAAAAATGTTATTGTCATTTATTGGGCAAATTACAAACAGAAACAACTAATTAGTATTTATAATAACAAAAATGGCCTCATTACAGCTTGCATTCTTGCTTGCATTGTTTATGTACTTTTTGACTGTAATTAGGTATCTGAAAAAAACACTATAAAGTGCTCTGCCTTTCTTTCATAGATAACAGCAATAATTATATTATAGCATTAGAAATAGCCTACTATTGTTCCTAAAGAGCTTACGCATATTGGAGGACTAAGCAATACAGAAAGCTAAAACATGATTTTGGTAATCACCAATGCTGTTAGTTTAGAGCAGCAGTGGCACAAACCTTACATAATTTGTTAAAAACCTTATATAAAATTGTATTAATAAATTTGTTAAGCATTGTATATAGTGAATATAGTTTAAATTATAATAAATATAATAAAGACTCAGTGTTAACCAACAGATGAGAGGAATGTTCTACAGGAACACACGTTCACTCTGATCACAGTCAAGTCTCCTGCTGACGAAAGTTATTACAAAAAGAAAGTACATTTTTGACATGCAATTCCCTTTTCTACCAATAGGTCTAAAATGGAAGGTTGTGAAAAATGTCCACTGTCTCTTGATTGACACTGGTCTCATGTCTATAGGCCCTTTAACTAAAAAGCTATTACAAAAACACCGCCCACTGAGATAGCAAAAAACGAAGAAAACTTGCACTTTCCCCATGGTTCCTTACTGAAAGCTCCGTAGAGAGCGAACTCTCCCAGCTTGATGCACATTGCGACGGCTTGTGCGGGCTACTGCTTATTACATCGAGTGAAAACTATGAAAAAGAAGGCTGTGAAACATGATCAGCTTTCCCCTTTTGGCAGTCACACTGTTTAGATTTTTTTTGGGCAAGTCAATTTGGAGTTATTGCCGTTTATCGCTGAATGTGTCACGAATATCGAAAACAAAACCAACTTAAGCTCTCTGAGTTCCGTCTGTTTGATGCGCGTGTACGCGCCCGCCGCGCCGGTGTACCGACAAAACATGCTACCTATCAGATTGTGCTACCAATAATATATTTGCATTGTTTTAAGGGTAAGGGTAGGTGTGGACGGGTAGGTTTAGAGTAGGGGTAGGTATGGACATTAAAAAGCCTCAAACCACATGCATTATGATTATTAAATAAGATACTGGTAGCACAATCTGATAGATAGTATTTTTCGCTAATGCATTAACTTAAAGCTCAAAATAAAGAATGATCATGTTTTGGGCAGCTTGGATCACGTACTTCTCCCGCGTCATCTCATTCTGTTTCCTCCACTATTTTTAGATGCATTTTGTCCATAGAACTGCGTTATTCAGTGCTGTAATTTGAGCAACCGGCTGAAGTTGTACGTGCACTGTGGGCAGACCCGACTAATCGATAATGAGAATCGTTGTCGATGATTTTCATTATCGATAATAATCGATTTTATCGGTTAGTTGTTGCAGCCCTAGCTAATACGGAATAAACAAAATTCTCTTCTATTCTTACAATTTATTTTTCCCTGACAAAACCAGCAAAAAAAAAGAAACCGCCTTTCTTACCTTTCCCTGCTTTTTGAAAATCCCCATGCTGGGTGGCTCGCCAGTGTAAGAAAAAATGATGAGGACATTGAAGATCTTGATGAAGATGTTTATTGCAGCATAGCAGTGATAATGCACATGTTGTACCTTGGCTTCAATGGAGTTGGAATGAACCACCAACATCCTAAGCACCAACATTTTATACGTTCTTCCCGCTCAACATGTAAATTAAGTTTAATTTTAAATGTAAATTGCGGATAACAATGAAAGTGATAGCCTTCCGTTCCCACATCTTTGGTAGACTTTCAGGTGTGAACAACCAAATGTTAAAGTGACGTGACATACAGCCAAGTATGGTGACCCATACTCTGAATTCGTGCTCTGCATTTACCCATCCAAGTGCACACACACAGCAGTGAACACACACACCGTGAACACACAGCCGGAGCAGTGGGCAGCCATTTATGCTGAGGTGCCTGGGGAGCAGTTGGGGGTTCGGTGCCTTGCTCAAGGGCACCTCGTCGTGGTATTGAAGGTGGAGAGAGCATCCCTACCGGACTGAGACTCGAACTCGCAACCTTTCAAATATGAGTCCGATTCTCTACCATTAGGCTACGACTTCCCCATTAAGGGGAAGGTGATAAGATTAAATAGAATACCTATCAGTTGTTTCCTGTACCCTTTTGGTCTGCAGATGGTTCTCGATGGCCTACTGCCATTCCCATGCTATAAGTGACGAAATATCACTCCAGAAATGCTATTATATACATATTATTTAAACTGAAAGAACAATCTATATGATAATTAAGCTCTAGGGAAAGGAGTATAGTGGAATACACAATTTGGAGTGGAAGCTGGTCGAGGCAGACGATCATTTCTTACAAACCTCTCAGATCTGGCAGTACAACTTCAAATCCTAGCGCTTTGACTTGTGATACTCCTTTTGCGGAATTCCTGTTGCAAAACTCACTTGTGCACTTGTAAATGCAGATGTGAGAGAACCGGGGGTGGGGCTGGGGTGCTAACAAAGCCATTTAATGGTTGTGGTAAATTTTACCTGTGGCTGTTTTTCAAATGTATAACAGATTTTCAATTAGGGATGTAACGGTATGAAAATTTATTATCACGATTACAGTGACCAAAATTATCATGGCTATTAGTATTATCACGGTATTGTTAAAATGTGCTGGATTTGTTCAAAAAGTATGGACACATAAATCACTTCAAGTTTTATATTTAAAAATCAACAAACAACAAATAAAATTACTTTTTGTTTGCATAATCACTAAAACAATAAAATGATGTTCATATTTTATATGACAACTTGACTGACAACAGTTTAATAGCATGTGCAAATATCTAATGAAAATGTTCAAATAAAGCTTTAAAAAAGTTTCATAAGAAAGTTATCCTCACATTTCAGCCTTTAAATAAAGAAAAGAGTTAAGTCAAAACAATAATTGATTAATAACTCGTTATATGTATTTTATCAGCTCCATAAATAATTCTGATAGTTTATCTGAATTGTTTACATGTGTAGAATCCACATAAGCTTGTTTTTCATCAAAATAGCCAAAATGTACAGCAGGGCAAGCAAATTCGGTCCGTTTTTGGCCAGACAAAACTGCACACAGACTGAAGGTAAATATACGTCTCTGTAAATCCACTCACTGACAGCAGGTGGCGCTTACGGAAAAGCTGAGCTGTTTCCCGTAAACTCAGTGGACAAACTAGTCTCTAACCGCTGAATGTCTGTGAACTTTGGCGCTTTGAATTGCCAAGGCCCGCCCGACAGGCCATATGACTGACAGGTAAAGTAAGCAATCATGTTTCGTTTTATTCTGTGTCATGTTTAGGACCGGTGTGTAGAACTCTCGGACATATTGTAAAGATTCTATGCAGCAAACTTTACATTTTTCACATACTTTTGAAAATTCAGCATTTAGTTTATCAAGAGACCCATCGGGTTTACAACACTCGTCGTCACAGTTGTAAACAGGATTTCATTCAAAAAAAAGGCAAGTGACTACTGTCTTTATGAATGGGTTCATTAATCATTGACTCACTTCGATTCATTCAAAAATGTGGATTAATTCAGTAACAAAACACTGCTGTGTTGCTTGGAGACACAAAACAGTTCTGCTGGGTCAGTCAATATTGTAATACAAATTGCGAACTTTGCGCCAGCTTAACTCACAATTAAGAACTTCCACACCGACGACATGTTTACATGCGGATGTGACTGTGAGCGTAAATGTGCCATCAAAACGGACCGGCTGTGAGATGATGTGTGTTCGATTTGAACACAAATCACGGTGCTTTGATGACTTCGGATCTAGACGATTCACATAAATTACATATTTTTATTCAAAACGGCGAAATTTGCTGAAAAGACTAGTTTGCAGGTATGATTCAAAATCGCGGTAATCGAATACGGTTTTATTTACCCACTGTATAATGCCTGTATTTTCGCGCTGTAATTTTCTTGACGCTTAGGGTTTTAGCATTGTACATTGCTAGGCAAAGCCTTTCACTCACTGAATTAGCGGTTATCAGTTTCATAAATAAAGAAACAATTTGTAAAAGAAGGCGATTTATGGATGCTGTAGAGGTGTAAGAAGCACTAAATACCATGAGAGATGGAGAGTCTGATGGTGGGGAGATAATATGACCGCGATCACGATATCATATTTATTAGGGCTGTTAAAAAAAAATGAATTTCGAATATTCGTTGAATTTAAAATAAACATCCACATTCGAATGCAAAATGCTGCATTCGAATTGTAGGTGTCCGTCAGTCAGCTTGGAACACAAAATGCGATGACGAGGTGTCGTTGCATTTTAATGCTTTTTTTTAGCCTGTCCAGCTGAACCCACTCGATGCGGTGCTGCACATTCAAAATATTGTGGAAAGAGAGAACATCAATGTGGAGAAGATGTTGTTTACCTCAAACTGAAACCAAGCCATTTACACAGAACGCAGATGTATTGCATTTTCTAGAGGGACATCTATCATCGTTTCACTCGCGTCTCACACAAGAGAGCCCAAAAGCCATGTAAAATTAATGTAAGTTCAACTTAAAAAAAACATATAATTACTAGATTAAGAAATTAGCTTGCTAGCGAACGTGCATATTAATAGCATAAACATGAACCTTGCGATCATAAGATTAAATGTCAATAAATTACTTGTATCAGCAATGACAAATCTTTGAGTTTAAAGCGGCTCTGACAGAATGGCTGTGTGTGCCGGTGACAGAGACGTGTGCTCTTTTCCTAAATGCATAACTTACATTTCACAAATATATATTCTCCATCTATAAATGTTAGAAAGCCATGGAAATATTTACATTTTGCTGTCAGACGTGCATGAGCTTTTGCTTTGTGATTCTCCGCTAAACTTCACAGACTTGGTTCAGAACGTGCACCACCGCACGCATGCGCGCCAAACAGACACAGCGCAATGAAATAGGAGCACAATAACTCTGACTAAAGTATACATTTAGCTGAAATGTTTGTAGTTGGACATTTTAAACCTACAAGTAAGTATTTTTGTATGATAGCACTAAGTGTAAAGTGACTGTAATGGGGTAGTCAAAATAGCCTTTTTCCCCTATTTAGCCTAGTCTGTGCTTTTATATATTTTTTATTTTTTATTTTAGTATTTAGATCGCAATGTTACAATGTTAGAATGGAATGTGTGTGATTTCAACCCTTTTTGCACATTATATATGTCTACATGGTTACATTCACTTTATTCAATTGTTTAATCCAAATACAAAATACCGAGATATGTACCGTATAGCCTACCGCAAATCAGCCCAAAAATACAGAGATATGAATCTGTGCTCATATTGCCCAGCCCTACTTTGAAGAAACGTGCATTTGGTAATATTTTGCTCGATGCGCCCCTCTTGTGGTCTCTGGAGAGAAGCCATAAGCTTTTTTTCTTTACAGAATTGATGCCTTTTTAATTCGAATTTTGATAATATTTTTGTAAAAAATTTGAATTTAGTTTTTCAGCCAATCTGACAGCCCTAATATTTATGCAGGGCTACCAACTCTCACAATTGACACTTTTCTCACACTCTCACGCCACACATCCATTTTCTCACGCAGTCAAAAGCACCCTCAGTTAAAAATATAATAATAGGATATTGGCAAAACAAATTTGGTAAAGGCTCCTGTGCGCATTTGTGTTTGCCCTCTGGAAAGCGTCAAGTATATTTACAATGTGTTTTCGTAGTGCTGAGCAATGTATCCAATCACAGACACAGCTGGGTCATTCTACAGAAATGTCCACTTTTGGTATGGTAAGATGTCTTAAAATGTATTTTTTAACATTTAAACTTAGACCAAATTATTAGATTACCTTTTGACTTTATGGATACATATAAATGACAGCTTAATTTTTGTTTTTTTAGCTTTTTTGTGCAATTATTTAAAGACCACGTATTGTTTTTTGTCACTGGTGTTACCTTCTTTAGTAATATTAAAAGTTTTTATGAAATATTATTTCTTGATTTTTTTTTTCAGCACATTTACATTTAGTCATTTAGCAGACGCTTTTATCCAAAGCTACTTACAATTGGGGAAAACATTTATTTATTTATTTAGTCATTTACCAAACGTTTTTATCCAAAGCCAAAATCAAATCAAATCACTTTTATTGTCATATCACCGCTGTGGTACACCACAAGTGCCTTGGTGAGTGAAATTCTTATGAGCGTGCTCCAGACAGTGCAAAAAAGACAATGTGCCAAATACACATACATATACTCAGTACACACAGTGTACTATAAAGACATACTTAGTTACCAATACACATTATACACCGTATGTACACGTCTGCATTATGTACACATCTATACATAGTAATATGTGAAGGTGCAACAGATTATACATTTACAGCAGATTGGTTGTGCAAAGGTGCAATAGATTATGCATATGCAATGTCGTGGATGTGCTTTGTATGGTGTCCAGTGATAGCAGATGTGTTAGTGCAGTGTGTGCATGTAGTCCGGTAGAACTGTGTTAAAGTGCAGTGCATGGCATGTTGTGTGAGTTGGGAGTGTGATGTAGGGTGAGTTATTTCCAACTGTTCATTAGCTTGATAGCCTGAGGGGAAAAGCTGTCCCTCAATCGGCTAGTGCGGGATCGGATGCTGCTGAGACGTCTCCCTGAGGGCAGCAGAGAGAGCAGTCTGTGCTCTCACATTTCATGAATGTGAATGTCATAAAATAACACTGGCATGTCAGAAATTAACCTTTTTTAAATTAACATTAAAAAAATCTAACTAATAAAAATCAAGTGTTTGATAAGGTCTAAAAGTACATTAAAAAGCAAAACCTAAAAAAAATAAGCAGTTATGACCGGCAATACCCTTTTGAACTAAATACATGAATTTATTAAACAGCCGTAAGGGCATCTAGAGGTTAAACCATGGCATTACATATGGATATTATCTTTCTGGCCACCAAATGCCTCTAATTTGCCTCATTTCGCTTTAATGTAAAAACATTTTCTCTATTTTTAACCCTACATACCACTCTAATTGTAATATAAATAATAAGCAGGGCTCCAGAAAAAAATTTGAGTAAGGAGCCAAATAATTTTTTTTTCAGTTCAGTGTTAACATTAAACTTCATACTTCATGAAATAGACTGTAGTTCCTAATATGGTGTAATATCGCATTTGTATTCCCTACCACTAGATGGCAGACATGTAGTACTTCGATTCTAGACTAAAAGTGTTTGAGGAAATAGCAGAGCAAGTGAGCTATTGTGTCATTGATGCGGAAGCAGTTCACTTCATAGCGTGTGAGTAAATTGTGAGATTTGTGAGAGAAAATCGCCAAATGACTAATAAAAAGTTGTACTGTGGTGATGTGTTGCAAATGTTATTCGCCGATTCTGATTCTGAAGGGGAATATTTGCCTTTTGGAAATGACGATAGGCCGTCTAATGATCACGCTTCTCCCGGTACATCTATGCTGCGCAATGGTGCTGCCGGGCATGGCGAGAGTGTTCACAAAGCACAAACAAGTGATAATTTTGGCCCTTTACTCAACAGGTATGGGGGTGGCAGGGGTGGACGTGGTTTTAGTGTCCATAGGAGAGGCTCTGCGTTGCTGATGATCGCACCAGATTGCACCTTTCTTTCTGATCGCGCGCGCTTAAAGTGCCGCCGGCAAACAGTACAGGTGCAGTCAGTGTGGGTAGGTCTGTATGCTGTGCCATGCAATGAGAGGTACCATACTCTCAATAACTATAAACTATTAGCCTCCAACAGCAGCCTAAGCTACTTAATCCATCAGCAAATGGCTCATAATTTAGAAGGTTGGACATATCGCCCATGCTGCATGCTGCACTTCCTCCCATCAGTGTTAACAATTATGCAACTTATTGCTAGATAACGACTTCGAGACCCTTTAGCGACTTTTTTTTGTCTTATTTATATAGAGATTTTGTCAGACAACATCAGGATTATATATCAGAATTTAACAGAGCATTTCAGTTACTATTTCAAACTGTCTGACAAGAGAATTATGAACGGTTTATGCAAGGCTGTATTAAATACATTACTGTATGTGAGCACAGAGCACAGAGAGTAGCAGAGAAGTAAACAATAAAATGCTGACACTAGGTAGAATGCAGTGCAGACAATGAATATGCTAAAAGGCATATAATGTCATCTGGAGATATTTAGCGACTCGAACAGGCTTTACCTACTCACTGAAAATAGCCAAAGTCCCTTTAAGACAAATCATGTCACTCAGCGGCCATTTTTGAAACGCCTCCCGGGCATGCAAGTTCAGCTCCTATCTCTTTGAAAGGGGAAAAAACTAATTCTCCAAACTGATTGCCAAGCCTAAGATTAAATTAATATTTGAAATCACCAATGAAATCTAACAACAACAATACATTTCCCATAACACCAAAGAGTATTAAGCATATTGACGATAACCAAATCTGACTCTGCTTTAGCCTAGATTTAAACTGCTGAGTTTGTCTGGCCAGAGGAGAATGGCACTATTTCGACAAAGTATTTCCCCATCTAAATACTGTAAAGCTGATATAAAGCCACCCAGCTTTATATCAAGCTGATGTAAAGCTGCTTTGACACAATTTGCATTGTTAAAAGCGCTATACAAATAATAGTAACTTGACTTGACAAAGACTGCAACAGCATTCCAATAACAAACAGAAGCTTGTTCAACAGCATATTTGCTAAAACACAGCTAGCCTTAACAACAAAAAATGTCCCAATGATAAACATAAAATCCTGGAAGACAGTATAGGTTCCAAATAGTGACTAAATAGCTTTTAAGCAACAGCCGATTCCAAACAAGCTATGGCCAAAGAAGAAGTGAGTACAATTTTTTTTTTATTAATCTTCGCAAATCGCCTTTCCTAACAATGTGCTAAAATAAACCGTCCCTCAGAGAGTGAATCTGAAGAGGGCGGGGTCAGCAGAGCTAATTAGCATTTAAAGGAGAATGACACAGTACCATTTGCTCTGACAAGAACTGTTTTGGATAGGCTAAAAAAGGTGTTTTTTACACTACCAATGAGAAATTTTAACCAAACTATGTTACAGACTTTTCATTAAGACTATAGAATAATATCAACTTGTGAAAAATGGGCATTATATGACCCCTTTAAGACCCTAAAGAATCATATCAACTTGTGTAAAATGGGCATCCGATGACCCCTTTAATATTGACAGAGTTTTAGAGAGTAATTCAGGCGTTCATTTCATTTAGACTTGACTATTTTAATTATCTTTATATTGGAATAAGTTAACCCAATATTAGTTAATTTCAGATGGTTCAAAATGCAGCTGCCAGACTTTTGACTGGCACTCTAATTGACCATAATTTACCAATATTACACTCTTTGCATTGGCTGCTGATTTGTTACAGAATTGATTTCAAATTTTTGCTTTTTGTTTTTAAAGCTTTGAACGGATTAGATGCAAAATATCTTTCTGATCTTTTGAATCTAAATAACTCTGCTAGATCATTAATGTCATCTCAACAAAGATTGCTGATAGTTCCGAGATGTAAACTTAAGTCGAGGGGTGACCAAGCTTTTTCTATTGTTGTTCCAAAATTGTGGAATAGCCTCCATTTATCCATAAGATTAATCTCCACAGCGTCTGAATTTAAATCTAAGTTTAAAAACGTACCTTTTCTCTCAGGCTTACAATGTTTTTGTTTTATTTTTAAAGTTGAATTTTATGATTGCTGTTTTTAATGTAGACTCCCTATATCATTGCTTTGCAGATTTTATTCTCTTTTTTAGATATTTATAATTTGTCTTTTCATACAGCACAATGATCATCTACTGTTGTTTTTATTTGTGCTATTTAAATACAATAAGATTTGATTAGACAATTACATTTTAAAGCATCCGTGTAAAAAGAGACATGATAATTTGGGGAGAAAAGCAAGAGATTTGTAGTGCATTCTGGTAAATCACTCATTGTAATATGTATAATAAATAATAATATATATAGGGAGAGTAGACCACAAATGCAAAGTATATGTTGTTCTTTTTCATATTGTTATAGTGGAATACAAAGGGAAAAAAAATTATCAGGAGGAAAACAATTGTGGGACTGAAAAGTGCTCTTCCATAGACAGAGGTGGAAATAGTACGGAAATATTCTACTCAAGTAAAAGTACCATTACATTAATGAAATTTTAATTAAGTACAAGTAAAAGTAGTCTAAAAATCTACTCAAGTCAAAGTAAAAAAAATGCTCATTTAAAATGTACTCTGAGTAAAAATTACTTGCATTACTTTAAAAATTACATTTTAACAGTGGGAGGGATGAGAAAATGGGATTGGCCAAGGGTGTCAAACTCAGTTCCTGGGGGGCCACAGCCCTGCACTGTTTATAACCCTAATTAAACACATTCTTATCCAGCTAAAATTATAATTTAGGCTTATTTAATAACTACATGGCATGTGTGTTGGAGCAGGGTTGGAACTAAACTCTGCAGGGCTGCGGCCCTCCGGGAACTGAGTTTGACACCCCTGGGATAGGCCTATAAATCTCAAACTAGTTGTTTTTAATTAAAGGAATCAGTTATTTAGAATTATAGCACATTTGGGGTGTTACCAGGCAAAAATAAATCAGTATCAACTAAATTCATATTTGCAATGCAGAGGAAACACAGAAGCTTCATCTGAAGTGGCATATATGTATTTACACACTGACATGAAAGCATTTAGCCTGCAGTTACAAATGCAGAAATAATATTTTTATAAATAAGACCTAAAACATTGAATACTCAACATAAAAAAAAAAAAATCAAACAATTCAAAAATTCTTTAAATGTGAAATTAAAACAGCCAGTAGGTGTCAGCAAGTCACTGTTAAGAGAGTCATTGCGATTGAACCGAATCATTTAAACAGTTGATTCATTCAAGAACAAAACACTGTCATGTTGCTCAGAGACGCAAAACTGTGTATAGTGGCTGTGTTTGGAATGATTTTTGTTGTCCAAATAGAGCAAACACAGACAATATGGTATCTAAAACGCAAGTCTCTTAATTAACTTGTTATTTTTTTTGTAATCATGCTGATTTGTGGAGAAAAAAACGACTCTTTGTGTGATATTGATTTACTAAATGAAATGATATAAATATATACAATTTCTGCCCCTATATCTTCAATTTTGTGATCGTTAAAACACAATGTACTATATTATCGCAGACAAGATCGCACACCCTGAACCACTGTCTTTTTGGCTAATTTGTGCAAAACCTTTTGCTAAACTGTCAAAGCTTCATTTTAACACCAATGCAATGATGCAAGTATTTACCTTACCTCTAACGTTACATGCTTGCGAAGGGCGATTTCGAGATTTTGTAAGCTGGTTAGTTTGGTCTCCAGGCAAATACAGCTTACACTGCATAATAGAGCATAAATATGGCCAGGGGTTCAATTAATTTCCTTCGAGTTCAACTTCAGCAGAATACGACAGGGTTTGGTTTTCAGCTGGGTCTGCACCAATAACGCCTGTCTTGTCCGTCTGCATCTTTCTTGTGATTTTAGTGCAAGTTTGTCCTCCTGCCAATTGTTTGCTGCAGTAGTTTCCAGGGAGCGATTTTTTTTTACACAGTAATTACTGTTTTAAAATGTAGCGAAGTACAATACTTTAAACAAAATATACTTAAGTCAAAGTAAAATTACAGATTAAATTACTTTAAAAAGTAGAAGTACACAAAAAAGCTACTCAATTACAGTAACGCGAGTAAATGTAATTTTTTACTTTCCACCTCTGTCCATAGATATTATTTTACACCATGTTATATTAAAATACCAAGCATAATTGTATTCTCTTATGCCTGTAAATAGAACACGAAGGGAAATTTACAGCTCATTCAGTCAAACTGACGTATATACATAATGGATGCTCTATCCGACCACACATGAGATGCATTGGAATGAAGATATAAATGCAGTCAAGCTAACAATATCTAAACACTATCCATATACAAGTCATATGTTTGTGGCAGGGGTAAATGGGGCCAGTTTTGTTTAGCTCATCACTGTATTATTGTCAATATCATCCAGTTTTGTTATTGTATGTGTGAAAAAGGTATATCAAAATTACACTGATGAAAATAATGAGTAATTGTTTCAGAGGAAAAGACATCCAAGTGTACTACTTTATCACTCAAGAGTTTGATTCATTGTAGTGAGTTTGTCCTGTTTCCTGAGGTCCTGCTGTTTCTCACTGTAAGGTGTGTTTTATTTTTGTGTAGGGATTACATGGACAGACTTCTAGATGAGACAGAAAGCACTGCTTCCAGTCGAGCAGCCACGCCCCTTCCTGCCGCCTCTAGCAGCAGCACCAGCCAGTCAGAGAGAGAGGAGACTAGCAGTCACAACGGTAAAGTACCTAGGGTTTTTTTTTTTTTTTTTTTTTGAGTATTTGAGGATACTTTAAAGAAATTAGGTTAGATTCATATTGTATGTGTTGTGTTTGAACAGCTTGTTACAGCTATATAGGGGTTTTCAAACTGGGGTAGAGAGCGCTAGGAGGTCTGAAAAAAACATGATTTACACAAGATAATTAAAAAAAATGTATCAATTTTTTAATCCTAAAGTTGTTAATGACCAAATCTCTCTCTCTCTCTCTCTCTCTCTCTCTCTCTATATATATATATATATTATTTTATTTTTTAATATATATGTGTGTTTATCCCAAAATACTTTTTGCAAACAGTTGAATGAAGCGATTAGCTGCTATGCACATGCACTACAAATGATGGAAAGATTTTTGAAGAATCCCTCTCCCGCATGCAGTTTGTATAAATCTGACTTGGCGAACGTTAAGGCAAAAACTAGAAAATATGAAAAATCTTACATTGCGTTTGGTTTTACCTGCATGTTAAAGCAGGGAGTCGAGAGACCCCAGTGTGTTCTCTGTCAAGAGATTCTCCAACGAATGCATGAAACCATCCAAGCTCAAGCGCCATCTACAGCAGAAACATCCCAATGAGAAAGGAAAATTGACTATTTCAAACATCAGGAGTTTTGTTTGGCCTGGCAGATTAGTATTTTTTTTGGCAGCAAGCATCAGTCCTTGAAAGGTGTTTAAAAGCATAATATTTGGCATCCCTCCACATCGCGCATTCTAAGAAGCCGCACACAGTTGGCGAAGCATTGTTATTTCCAGACAAAGACATCATCAGGGAGTTATTCGGAGAGGAAGCGGGACAAAAGGTAGATTGTGGGCCTTTGTCAGACAATACAGTAAGCAGACGCATAGGCGAGATTTCCAATGATATTTCATTGCAACTTTTATAACTACTGCAAGCCAGTAAATACTTTGCGCTGCAGTTGGATGCAAGTACTGATATTGCAAATCAAGCACAGCTAATGGTCTATATACGTTTCTTCGGTAAGGACAAATCTATCGAGGAACTTCTTTTCTATAAACCTCTTGAAGGCAGAACCACGGGGCAGGACAGCTTTAATATGATGGATAAGTTCATGACAGACAATTCAAGAGACTGGTCTCGGTGTATTGGAGTTGGTGCTGCCGCTATGACCAGTAAGCGCAGCGGCGTCGTGACTCTGATCAAAGAGAAAAAGTCCCCAATGCTGTTGCCACACACTGTATGCTTCACCGTGAGGCTCTTGAGGCAAACGCATTGAAGATGATTTGCATCAAGTGCAGAGGGATGTAGAAAAAACTGAACTATGTAAAATTACGCCCCTTGAAACACACTCTTCAGTTTACGCTGAAAAGAAATGGGTGCTGATTACGAGGGTTTGCTGCTCCACTCAGAGATATGCTGGCTTTCCTGTGAGGCCGTGTTAAGTCGAGTGTATGCACTGCACAAAGAGCTGAGAGAGTTTCTCTCTGATGAATAGCTAGAGCTCATGGATACTGAAGCTGTCATACATGGAACATTTTTGCAGCATCTCAATGTCCTCAGTCAGGGCATGCAAGGACACCGTTCATATACTGAACGCACAAGATAAGGTGCGCGCATTCATGCAAAAATCATCTCTGTGGAAAAACAAACTCCAAGAGGGAGTAACAGAAATGTTTCCTCTCTACAACCAAGAACAAATCTCCTCCACTGCTGACAACATCACGCCCATAATTGAGTCTCACATATCACATATTCAGGGCTATTTTAAACAGTATTCCCCTGATTTGATTAACAAACACCAGGACTTTGTTTGGAACACATTTGCACCAGGGGTTGGCACTCATCTGCATCTAGCAGCCCAGGAGCAACTGATTGACTTGACAAATGACTGTGGGATGAAAACAAGGTTCCCATGTCTTCCTCTATCAGAGTTTTGGATGTCTGTGAGAGAGGACTACCCTGTGTTGTCAGAGAAGGCAATAATTTATTTTACCTTTTGCCACAACTTATTTGTGTGAAGCTGGATTTTCAGCACTGAAAGTACTTCAGTTTAAGCACAGAGCCTGTCTGGAGGTTGAAAGTAGCATGCGCCTGGCTATGACCATGCTATGACAATCTATGTAGAAGCCACCAAGCTCATCCATTCCATTAGGAGTTTTTGAATCAGTGAATGATTCAAATTGGTTTGATTCTGTTTGTAATGCAAATGCTGTCCTTCAGGTTTAACTTGTCATACTGTAAATGGCTTTTCACACTGTGCTTAACCCTGGGTAACACCAGGTCGTTCTAAACACTGCTTTTAACGCCGGGTAAAGACACGTTTCACACTTGTAATTTGAAAGCAATTTTGAAAGTGTTAGCAGTAGCACCGCATTTTACCCGGGGTTACGAAACCCTGCTCCGGAGCAGGGTTTCATAAGCACCGAATTTGACAGACAGCCAATCAGAAATTGAGCAGCGAGGCTCATGTCACGTCAGTAAAAGGAAACGTGCGTTGTGTAAACTGCAGCAGGTGAGAAGAAATATCAAAAGACGGAAATAAATTCAAAGAAATATTCGCATACTTTACTCCTTGTTTTCATTCTTTGTGCTTTTGTCTTTGTTTTCTTGCCTTTATGCATTTCATAAGGCCGTTCACATGTCACGCCTAAAAATGCATTTAAAATGCTAAGCGCACCGCTTTCTCCTTTCCAAAGTGCTCTGTAGCTTGCGCTCTCTTGGCGTCTGCCGTTGCTAAGCAACCATGACCTACGCTCTTCATGAAGAAGCGTAAGTTTCGGCAAAGGATAAATGGATTTATAGCCCTAAAGCCCTTGCAGTAGCTACTAAATTTATTTAAAAATGGCTATCCCTGCCTGTACAGCTATGATCAGTTGTTCCTTAATCTTTGCTGATCTAAAGACATAAGCGGTGACGTTGTTTTTAACAACTGGCAAGACACTGCTGTCCGTCCAATCAGTGACAGTGACACCGCAAATAAGATCGTTTACCGGGGGTTTAGGAATCTACAGTGTGAAACGTCTGTTAATGAATACACAGTGTTAACAGTTAACCCCAGGTATAGTATGAGCAGTGTGAAACGTGATTACAGATAACCCAGGATTCAGCTTATCCGGGGTTTAGATGACCCAGGGTTAACAATTTCAAGTGTGAAAAGACCTTAATACTCTGAAAGAAGGTACCCTGTTCAGTTAATGAAAATATTTAGAAATTTTCCAGAAATACGAAAAAAACTAAACAAAAAAATTACAGAATCTACAAATATTCTCCCTGGGGTTTAACCGTTCATGTGTCTTAAAAAAGGTACCTGTTCAGTTTTCCAGAAATACAAGAAAAAAGAAAAAAATAATTACAGAAACTACAAATGTTGTCCTTCAGGTTTAACTTTTCATATACCAGTGCCTTATTTAGAAAAGGTACCCTATTCAGGTAATGTAAATATTTAGCCTTTTTTTTTTTTTATACAAAAAGCTACAGAAAATTGTTAATTGTGAGAATAATTTTTGGCTATAGTGAGTTGCCAAATAATAAAATAAATTGTTATTAAAACAATAGCTTTTCACATGCCTGTTTATTGAAATATGAATTGCAATGTCTTTACATTATATGTAAATTAAGTTTACTTGTTTATACTTAAAATGCATAGTTGCATTTATATTTTAGACAAAGGGGTCCCCTGCAAGGAATCATTATATTTGGGGGTCCCTGGGATTAGAAAGTTTGAAAACCCCTGGTATAGTTTATCTCTTTGGTTCCCAATTTAGGACTCAACAGTCACAGTTCCGGTGCAGATGCCACACAGGCATTGAGCAGTATGAACGAGGTGAAGAGTGAACCCCTCCAGACAAATGGAGCATCTAATCACAGTCTACTCACAGATCATTTGGACTCCAAAGGCTCAAAAAGTTACAAACACCAACAACACAGACAGAAATGGCTAATTGAAGCACCAACAGGACTGCCAGGGTCTTGACAGGCCAACAAAAAAGTACCAGACAGAAACAGACTCACTGGCCCAGGTTGAGATAGACTCTTCCAGGGTAAAAGAAGACGGAACAAGACCAAAATTCAGGCCAAAATCAGAAACCGGGATGATGACAGCATTGTGACACCTCTTACCTCACCCACCCTAAATCCAAAGCTAAGCTGCTCCCAAAATACCACCCTCCAAACCTAACTAAAGCTGATTAATGCGCTTAATGGTTTTATTAATGCGCATAAAACTATTTTACAGAGAAATGTATATTCTATATGTAATGGAATTTGCCTGCAATTTTATACCAACAAGATTTTTCAATTTTTTTATTGAGACATTTTGACAATAGGTGAAAATGCTGTTTAAACCATTATGCGTAATACACGAGGATAAATGTTGGTGAGCATGTGACTCTAGGCACATCATGTTGTGTTATAAACGAATGGTTCAGTTCTCAGCTTGTTTGTGTTGGAGGCATACTGCAAGCTTCCGACAGATGTAGTACAAAAAAATAAGCCTATAGAATCACCCCTCCAAATCTTTGTTTTTATAAAATGTCCAGGAAATTGGTTTGCTAACTGTATGTTTCTATTTACTGAATGAATCTCATAGCAGAAATGTCCAGGTCACGTGGTACATATTATTATAATTATTATTATTGTATTTTTGTGTAATGAAAATTGTAAAGAAAATGAAGCCTATTTTTGGGCAGATTATTTAGCATACTGCAAGGCATTTTATATTTTACATTTGATGTGTTTTTAGTTATTCTCAAAATTCTCATTCAGTTCTCATAGATTACTTTCAATAATACATGATATTGGATGTTGCCGATAACTGATATGCCATTATTTTTGTAATAATTTGGGCGATAGTTGATGCCGATACTGATATGCAGAAATATTTCCCTTTTGTTTTGAAACATCACCAAGTCTCTTCTGTGCAGAAACTATAAAGAAACCATTCTGGGGCCGTTCTTCGTACGTCGCATATTACATTTGAGATGATTTGAAAGATTCCATATCTTCTAATCCTGATAACTGGCTCTGGCTAATTTGGTTCTTCAAACATATTTGCGTATTAGATTAAAATATCTGGATTAAGCCTAAGATTACTGCGCGTTTTCTTGTTTCCCGAAAACTTTACTTTTTACTTTTTAGTCATTTAGCAGATGCTTTTATCCAAAGCGACTTACAAATAAGACAAAGTAACAAATTATAAGTTAAAACTCTATAAATACTATATATACACATTTAAGAAAATTGAGAAATTAAATAAAATGAAAAATGCATACAACGTCAAAACTGAACATTTAAATGAAAAAATTAATTAAAACCACAAAAGGTATGAGTATAAAAATTATTCTAACATGACACTAAGCCAAACACCCATATATATATATATATATATATATTATTTAATTTCCATGTTGAAGTAACATTACTAAAATAACTCCAATTTATTCAAACTAAAGAAAATATAAATAAAGACATAATAAATTCATACATAATTTACCTAAAATTAAAATAGATAAATCAAATGGCAGTAGTTTATCGGTAATCCTAAAAAAAAGAATACTGTCAAAAACACATAATAACAAACAACAACTTACACATAGTAAGAATTGGTTATAAAAACAGAATTGGTTTCTAAAACAGAAGTGAAACAAGCAGTAAGAAAGAAGATAAATAAAAAGCGATACTTTACTGAAAAGGGCAGATGTATTGATACTCAAAACCACGATAAGCAATACAGCGAGTGGTTGGCTGCAAGACAGCAACATAATTACATCATATCATTAAAAAGACACCTGACCAAAAACTTGGAAACAGCCAAGTGAACAAAACTACATAAATGTTATAATAGATAAATGAAATATGCACTGTTTTTAATTTATTTTTTATTTAAATTGCAAATAAATTATTTATATTCATTATTTCTAGTATTTGTACAGGCTTTACATTTTTATTTCAGTATTGTAATTAGCAATTCATTTAATTTTATCTTTGAAGCAGATTTCTTATGTGACAGCATTAATTAAAATTTCTTAGAGATCAAGTTATCTGCCTCTCCTGCGCTCCATCAAGCCACTCTATAATAGCTGTGAACTCTGAAATTAAAGCACAGCTCAGATTAACTGTATAGCATGTGTGTAAGACTCCAATACAATTATAAAGTAATTATTTAATCACTAATACATCTTTCAATGAGTATAACTGGATGTGTCTATAGTATTATAGACTACACAACATTATTTTCAAATAAATTTTTTAAAGATTATTGTTTATAATTATTGTAAATTCTGCTTAAAAAGATGCAATCTAATCTTGATCACATGAAATAAACCTGTTCCCGAGCAGGTTTAAGCTTACGGACCTGTTGAAATGACAGCAAGTGCGGGATAAGCTTCGAAGAGCCAAATGATCCAAGATCAAGCAAAATCATCAACAATGAAATCCAGCTAACCGAGTTAGTAACGTACGAAGAAAAGGCCCCTGGGTAGATTTGAGTAAAAACGTATTAGTTAGAACTAATAAACATTGTTAAAGCTCCTTTTTTTTCTTTTTGAGCACATCGAAAGCCTATAAAATAACATAAAATCAGTCCCTGCTGTTATTTATTTCATTTTTTTTTTTTATACAGATGCAGTTAAAATCTTAACAGTGGTTCCCAACCCTGGTCATTGAGGCACCCCAACACTGAACATTTTGCATGTCTCCTTTCTCTGACACCAATTTCAGGGGTGCTTCTCAATATCCCTCCTCGTTTTCTCGCTCCTCCATCCTATGACCTGGAAACCGATCGATCTCAGTCATCTTGTAGGACATCTCAATTATCTAATTGCACCCCTAGGATTGAGGAGTGAGGAGGCTTCCTGAGGAGTCATGAGTGAGGATACACAGGTGTGTTATGCGTAAGTCTTTTTTGGGCGAAAAAACTGACGCACATATAAATTCTCCCCTTCACACATGTTGTAATTACTTTTTTTTTTTACTTTTGCAGTTTAAGTAAGCCATACATGTCATATATTTCAGCAGAGCATCTTACTTTATTAATATCTATTATGAATGCCTTAAATAGCTAATTTTAACAACATAAGGGCAGATCTATTTAGCGCAGCTGATGATTATTTTTAGTGATGCTTGAGTCACTCCAGTGTTCATCCTTTGATTCCTCCGTCCTCATTTCCTTTCATTGCATCCTTCCTAAGGGGGTGAAGCTTAGCTAAGGCGCGGGGAAAGGAAACACAAATAAGAAATGAGAAGCACCCCAGGTGTTGGAGTCTCTACTAATGAGCTGATGACCTGTATCAGGTGTGTTTGATTAAGGAGACATGCAAAATTGCAGTGTTGGGGTGCCTCCAGGACCAGGGTTGGGAACCACTGCCTTAGCTTTTTATTTGTAGATTTAGCATTAACAGATGGTCTCAAGCAGGGGGTGTCAAACTCAATTCGTAGAGGGTCAGATCCATGCAGAGTTTAGCTTCAACCCTAATTAAACACACCTGATCCAACTAATCAGATCCTTCAGACGTATTTGCAAACTACATGGTTTGTGTGTTGGAGCAGGGTTGGAACTAAACTGCAGGGCTGCGGTTGACAGCCCTGGTCTAAAGCAAAAGAACTGTAAAAATTCAAAAAAATATTTTAGGTCTCCTTGTAATTGAGTTTTCCTAATCCATTTAGAAAAAAAATACATATGAATGAATAAATCTGTATAAATTAAATTATTTAATTTACAAATGTCATGTTTATTTTTATTCATGTAAGCTATAGCTTCTGGCCTTTAAATAAAAACAGACTTGTGTTTTTATGACATTGATACTGCTTTATTTATTCAGAAACACAAGTATTTTAATGATAATTGTGTATTTTACTTTCATTGTATTACAATTAGGCCAACAGTGCCCCCTAAGTAAATAACACATTTTACGTTAAGGCAATTAGGACCCGGGGGAGGCTGCCGCTGCTGCACATGCTAATGACTGTTGACAACTTCTGTATATGCATTCTCAGATTAAATGCAGCAACCAAAAACAGTGAATGATGACATGATCTCATCGCTAGCACACATTAAACACATGTGAGCAATTTCTCTTATCGGCAAAGCATATTGCCTTTTTTTTTTTCAAATGGTCCTTGCCAATGCTTACATTTTAAATGCTTACATTTTAAACCCTTATCAGCCAATTATGATAACGTTCAGATAATATCGTGCATCCCTAATTACTTTAATACATTAATATCAGCCAGTACTGACACAATGGTTGATTTAAAATTACAACTGCAGTAAATAAAGACACAGACAACTTAAAACAAATGTATGTACTGTGTATATATTTTCATATTACTGTAATAAGATTATGGAGGGAAACTGTGCTTAGTGCCACAAAAAAGTTATGGTCCTGAGACAGGCTTTATTTTCTTTAAGCAAAATATAATTTAATTTAAAAATGAAAACAATATTGCGGGAAAGTTCTTAACAATCGCTGTGAATTTTTCAAATTGTTTATGATGGGCTGCTTGTGTCATATGATTTTTAAGGTTTGTATAGATTTCTTGCAGTATCCTTTATTTTATTTTTTATTTTTTAGCATTCACACTGCAAATATCACTGCACGGTGTTTGTGTGAACTTAAATTTGTCCAAATAACAAAACTGCAGCAAACGACAACAAATACCTATAATAATCACCGCTGACAATAGCATAAAGTAACATGTTTCAGTCTAGAGTTTTAAATACCGGCAGAATTAATAGAGTGATTTCATCCAAAATCAATGCAGATATTTTGTCTATGTATGGTCCAGAGGAATTTTCTTAATTTCTTTCACTGAAACAACTATTATCATATACTTTTCTTTAAAAAAAAAACAGTTTGTTTAAACATGTGGGAGTTGAGTTTCAAAAGCTGCACTTTTTTTGTTAAACAAAAGATGGGAATGATCTTATGGCCAGATATGTCCTTAAAATTCTTTTGACAAGCCACTCTTCCATAGAGATTCACTGTAATACATCTCCACTACTCCATTATAAACAGGCACTTGAGTTCACTTTTCCATTCATCCGTTGTGCGTTTACACTTAAGAAATCATGGCGCTATGCTTGCTCTGAATAGGGTTACCAACTTCAGAAAAGGAAAATATGGGATTATTAAATAATATATATGGGCTGCTTTTGGTGCTTGACACTTTTTTATTGGTCATTTTGTGTTTCAAGAATAAGGTCCAAGGTTAAGAATAGCTATTCGTTTCTTAAATGTAAAATGTTTTTTTTTTTTTTCTATTTTACAACATTAAATAGTGTAAGAAGACTTCCTTTATTGATCATGTCTCAGGTAGATTGGATGTTTTCTTGCACGGCTGGATGTTGGACTCCAGAAAAATAATCACGCTGTTTGTATTTGCCAAAACTGATTTCCTGAAGTCAAAACATGGACGGAACTGGCGTTAGTGGAGCAGCGCTTGCTGAGGTGGGTGCGACCAGATTCTGCATTCTTCAAACAGTTATGTGACAATTGGCAACCCTACGCAGATTGGTCATCTTCATTGGCTTATTCATTGTCTTTTTTGTTGCTTGTCACCATTTTGTTAGCGACCAGTTGTTTGTCAACAGTAGTTAACATTAAACTGTAGCATTAATCTTATCTTAAAGGGGACATTAGATTACCATATTCCACAAGTTTCTGTGATTCTTAAAATTACATTTTAAGGTTAAAATTTCTCAATGATAGTGTAAAACAACACCCTTTTTACCTTGTCGAAAAGAGCTCTGTTCCATTGCAGTGCATGTCTCTTTAAATGCTAAAGCTCTGCTCGCCCCACCCCTCTCTTCAGTGGGGTGACAAGCAGTCCTCTGAGACTGTAAACATTAGCCACATTTGTTGTGGAACTTGCTAACTAGCACATTATTAGGAAAGGCAATTTGCAAAGATTCAAAACTTAGGCCTGTACTCACTTCTTCTGTAGGAGAAGCATGAATGATTCACGTGAACATAGATGCATTTAGGTAGATTGGGGGGTGCATTCCCTTCAAAAACAAAAGTAATCAACTTCAGCGGCTCAGATGTCAGGAGTAAATGGCGACTTCTATGTTCATTATTACATCCAACAACAAAACATCGCTTAGAAGACATTCTTGTCTACACCTGCTCTTGCATCAAAAAAAAAAAACAATTGCAGACTGTTTACAGCTCACTCAGGGCGGGTCAATGCTAAAACGGCAATGTTCATCAATAGTTGTGGGAGGGGCCTTGGCCTGTGTGACTTCACTCTGCCAAGAATCTGTGAATGGCTTGATCTGAAACAGTGCTTATGATTTTTGGGATTTAATAAAAAAGTACAGGGTGGATTTTCATTACTATAGGGTGGCTGTGTACACACACTGCCAGCACACATTTATGTTCAAACACCATGTAAAAGTGAATTTTGCATCTGATGTCCCCTTTAAATGGTCTACAGTAGGATCTATGCACTCATTCTGATTAGAGCTTGCATTAAATGCATCTTACAAAAGAATAGATTTTGGATTCCACACTGGTCCATTGCAGATAAAAAAAACATGTTCTTTTTGGAGTAGTGCAGAGAGGTATTTATAAAGTCATGAATATACTTAAGTTGATCCACTGCTATATATCTAATAAATGTTATTGTGATTTAACTCAAAGCAATGGAATTACTGCTACAGTATGTAAGGGCCTATCCAATAACTATAATATTCCAGTAGGGTCAAACAAGGTTTCCTGCATCTTTTGTTTGTCCTTCTATGCAAACTCAGTTTGGTTCAAACTAAAATCAGATCAGATTAAGGCTGAAATGTCTGTCATAAACTTGCCAATCTGATGAGCACTGTGGTTGTACCTTGGACTTTTTAGAAAGGTCGACCTACATAACCTTTTGCTATAAATAGTATTTTTGTTTAGCAGCACTATGGAGGTCATCTTACTACAGAACCCCCCCCCCCCCCCCCTCCTTTTAAATTTTATTACGTAAATATCCAGAATCAAGACCAAGATACATAGGCTTTAATTTTTATTAAATAACGACCTTAGACAGCTTGATGGAGAACAGAAGGGATTTTTCATGAAAGACCATTCGAGCTAGCACATCCACAACAGTAGGCAAAATTTCTCTAAATGCTAAGATCTTTTTTTTCATGTGTTTATGTACCAGTCACACTGAATCATGTTCATACACTTGTTTATTTCAGGTTTAGCGGCATTGCATGTATCGTAATTTATACTATTATGTTAACATCACATTAAATCATATCTTGATAAGATAAAAATATTAATAATAAAATATTTGGGTTAACATTGTTCAATGTAAAAAAAACATTGGTAGTTCAGGAAGTCACTGTTTCCATAGCAAGAGGAATTGGTTCATAAAAAAAAACAAGGTTGCTGGGAAAATTGCTGGTCACTGTTGTGAAATGAGACTGGGGTCTTGACTCCTGTTGTGAAAAGGTCCTGGCTGACTGGGTTCTTGACTCCCATAGGCATTATTGACCTACTATATTATGCCAATTTAAACTTGTTTAAACATCAACATTTTTCTGTTAAGACACAATATTTAACATATCATCTAAAATGCAATTAATCTTATTCAAAAAAGAGAAAGGAAATTAATCCATGAAATGAAGGTTTTGAGATGTATTTTAAAAGATAAAATAATTATTTTTTTTATTGTGCAAACCTTTTTGTTCCTTAATAAAAGCGATGTGCGAGTACACAAGACTGCCAGCAATGCTATAGGGAAAAGGTAAGAAAAGCTATATTTATAGAACAGCTAAAGGAAATATCTAATAAATATTTATGGTCATTCTTAGGAATCACAAAAAGTTACCTTTTTTCTACATTTAGATTTTATTTACTTTTCAGTACTTTAATGTTTTCTCTTCTAAATTCTTTTTTTTCGGAGAAAATTAATATGTCGAATACGAATATGTTGCTGCATCTTAATCATTCGGACATGATGAGGAAGTGATATCACATTTTATGGTTTCTTCGGACATCGGTAAATAGAGGATTTATAAGGGTTTCCGCTATGTACATTAGCCTAAAGGCCCGGGTATACTTCACTTTGCACTCTGTCTCGCGCACAGCCGCGCCCTTGCAGCTTTCAAACTATACTCTCCTCCACATGTTATAAAAAAATGCCTGCACGTGGATGGCTGTCTCTTTTTTATTTTTTATTATGCCTTGCATCAGAAAAATACAATGAGAAACGTTCAAATGTAAAAGAAAAATAGAAAAAGTGCCAGAGGAGAGTAACAAAATATAATAATAACAAAAAAAGCCTTTTTTACTTGTGCAATTACACATGACCTTACAATACAGATTGAAATCGTTTATAAAATTAGAAAATGATTTTTAATGAGAAAATTAAAACATTCATTTTATGATTATGAACTGTATGAAGTATGCTTTATCTTTATCAAATCACCGAAGTATATTATTACATCAAATCCACTCAGCTGCAAAGAAATGTCCAAAATTGTCTTAATAAATAACTCCACGTAAATCCCAAAAAATTTTGTATGAATACAGTGAAATAAATTATGAAAAATAGTTTCCTTTTTACCTTTACAGAAATCACAAGAGTAATCAATTTCTAATTTAAAGCATTCCATCACATGTTTAACTGGATATATGGCATTATTTTAAAATAAACCTCTTTTACTTTGCTATTAATAAAGAATTTGTCTACTGTTCGCCAATTCACATCTCCAAATAAAGAAGACCTGAAAAAGCGACCTGATGATAAACAGTGGTATTAAGTATATTCTTAATATAGTTATTTGAGAGTATAATTTGTATAATATTTGTTTTACCAATAAATATTTTACTCTTGATCTCTTCAAAATTCCAATTTTTCTCATGTGATGCACTTTTGAGAAAGGTCAAAACTTTGAGGGATTGCATCCATTACAACTGCTAATTCCTTAGGTTTTATTATTTAAAAAAATCCTTATACGTTTTTACAACTCCATTATTGTTTAAGAACTGGCTAACTATAATATTGTTTTCAGACCAGTAATCAAAATATTAAGATTTATTTTTGTATAAGATGTCTTTTTTGTTTCAAATATAGTTCTTCTTTGGTGAGAAATCATGTTTGTAGGCCAGCTTCCATGCCATAAAAGCTTGTTTATGCAATTTTGAAAACATAAACTGTATTATTTTCAATTGAATAATTGCAGTTCAACAAAGATTCGAGGTCACCCAATATTAAATGAATATTTGGGAAAGGAGTTCAAAATACTCTTTACTTTTTTAAGTATTGGTAAAAAATGCCAATTTATTTTAAACACATTGTTTAAAGTATAATAACTCAACACCTCTAAACCACCATGATCTTCGGAGTTGCATAACATTTATTTTCTCAGGTAATGAGGATTATTTGTCCAGATAAAATCAATAAGCATTTAATCAATTGCTTCC
Organism: Oxygymnocypris stewartii; assembly: GCA_003573665.1. Lineage (NCBI taxonomy): Eukaryota > Metazoa > Chordata > Actinopteri > Cypriniformes > Cyprinidae > Oxygymnocypris > Oxygymnocypris stewartii. The sequence continues at coordinate 15,032 of QVTF01023837.1, read as the reverse complement.
TAGGGTGCAAGGCTTTCCGCGAGCCTTTTTGAGGACAAAAATTATGTAATGTGGATCGTGCGCGGACGGCCGAAGTATACTTTGGCCTAGTGGCAGCCCGGCCCACCGCTCCTTAAACGTGCACGAAGTGATTTTTGGAAAACACTTTTGACCGCATTGTCTATTGAGTCCCAAAACACACTTAAGTTGTAGCCAATCAGCAACTTTTCAGCAGTGGAGGGAACTTAAGGAGCGGGGAAGGGCTCGAATCGGATGCTGAGGTTCCGTTAATATGTTATTTCTTCTTGATAGGTGTAACATCTGCTTTCGCCATTCATTCCTCCAACCGCCAGAGGGAGCTATCTCCCGAATACTGAACACTGCCGGTTCTTCTCTTTCCTCTTCCTGTCTACACCTGTTATAAGCCATGTTGTTTGTACATCATGTTGCGAAGTATTGCCAGTTACCCTGTCTCTACCAAGCGTTTGTTATTCCCAGTATTGTTTGCACGTTGACGTTTCTCTGCCTGTTTCTGATCGCTATTTGCGATCGCACGTACTGGAGCGGCAGTACTTATGAGCATTTTGCTGTCTAGTGGTCATGTCTTAACTTTGCAATTTCTGTATTACATTAGTTTTGAATATTTATGATGGGGATTTAATGAGTTTCAAGTTAAATCTCTATTTTTGACTCATTTAATCTTTAAAAGAAAACCTGCCTTGAATAATTATGCACACTTGAATATAAAGAGTTTTTCATTGCAAAGTTAAGACATGACCACTGGACAGCAAAATGCTCATTGGGTCAGCGGGGTCAGAAAAAAACAGGTGGAGAAAAAAAGACATATGTTAACTGCAAAAGAATTAAGAATTAATGTGAATAATTAGGTGTGAAACCATCAGAAACCATTTAGTCTCCAGCGATTAAAAATAACATGCTGAAGTGTTGTGAAATACATGATTATTTTTGTATAGGATTCATAGTGACTCTTGAAGGACCAGCACCACATCCTATGGTATCCTTTCGTGTGCGTGATCTCCCAATCGAAAGTGAACAGCAAGAGCTCATTCAAATGCCACACCTGAGTTTTTCACTTCCAGCTTCATGGACAGTTATATATCACTTATGCATGATTAAATACACAATTAATAGTAGTTATTAAGATTTATGTAGTTTGGAATTGGTAAGATGTGCTTGGAAAAAATATATATAATCAGAATATAATTGCCTAATAATTCTGCAAGCACTGTAAGATGTGCTCACTTTACACAGAGTGTGCATGATCGCGCAATCGAAAGTGAACAGCAAGAGCTCATTCAAATGCGATTTCAATACTCTGCATATAGCGGCTCCCTGATGTGCAAAAATGATATACAATATTAGAATGTTTCCAGGAGCAGGACACACATGTTGCGGGATTGGGCGGTAATGGTCAGAATTTCAGCTGGAGCTACCCCACCAAACCCCCAATTATTAGTGCCGTTTCTTTCTGACTTTGACAGCACATATAGGAAAATGTTTGAAATAGCACCATAAACTCAATTTAATTCAAGTACTTTCAAGGACCTATGTTTATTTTCAAGTACTTTCCAGGCCTTGAATCCATATGTCTGAAATGAAAGTACTTTCCAGAAGCATGGGAACCCTGCGCTCTGTTTGGGAGCAGCATGCTCACAAATGACCCTCCAGAATCAGGGGAGCACTACTAAGTTCAACCAAAAGAGCAGCCTAACAGGAAGGCAGAGAGAGGCCTAACAATCTGAGGTGGAACCTCAATGGAGCTCCAAGGAGCAGAGGACACTGTGAGAGGAGACCTCAGATGCTTAATTGGGAGGGGCGTGCTCAAATGTGATCCTCTAGGTCGAGGGAAGTACTGCTAGGTACAACCAAAAAACGGGCAACTCACCAGGGAGGCAGCCAGCAGTCAAAATACCTGGTGTTGCTGCCACGGAGCTCAAGGAGTGGAGGGCTTGACTCTGGTGGAGTGGAGGGCAATAAGAGAAGAAACCAGCTCAACCGGAAGGAGCGGTCAATAGCCTAGGGGCAGAGTTCCTAACTCTCAGGTAGAGAGGAGGACTAACATGATATTCTTAGGAGCGATGTGCTCATAAAAAAAACCCTCCTGCAGAGAGGGGAGCACTTCCAAGCTCAGAGAAGCAAATTGACTGCAGATGGGGCATCAAGAAGGGGATTCAGCTTAGAAGGGGATCACGTGTTCCAACAGGGAGCAGCAGGCTCCCACCATAGAGGCAATTAACCAAGGAGGCGACAGGTATGGGCCTAACAATCAAGTATGGTTGCACATGGAGTTCTCATGAGCGGAGCACTCAGGCTGAGGTAGGCCATCATAGCTCATACTGGGAGCAGTGGGCTTATAGCTAACCAGCTATAAGCTGGGGAGCACTTCATAGCTCAACCAGTAGACAGCATTAGACTAGAAGGGGCAGTCTAACAGTCCTGATGAGAGACTGTCAGCTGAACACAGTCCTATGCTCTCAGTTTACTCAAGCCCACTACATAGAGGGGAAACTCACTGTTTCAACCATTAGGGAAGTGTGACAGGGAGGTCCAAAAAGGGCCCAACAATCTATTGAAACTGCAGAGTGGAGTGAGATAGCTCAACGCCTCAGTGAGAGGAGCAATACAGAATGTGCATAATGGTGAGTTGATGACTCAAATCTCATGAAATCCCACGGGGCAAGACAAGAGTAACTTGCCCTGGCCGGGGCAGCTTCTCGAAGCAATCACCTAGCCGGGAGAATCGAGCTCAACTAGGGAACAGAGTCCAGTTCAACTAGGGAGCAGAATACTCAAATAAAGTATAGGTTGTTTGCAAAAACATGATTCTGATTCAGAAACTCAAGATGCCTGTGTTTTGCGTTGTTTATGTATGCTAAAATCAGTCAGATTGAGAGAACACAAGGACCTTTTATCATGTATGAAAATGTGTTGTTTATACGGGGGGAAAAAGTCAAGAAATTGACAGAAAAACGCAGGAAAAAGTGGCTTGTAAACCTGCGTCTGAGGTCGGGAGGAGCCAATCGGATAATGCTCATACAACTCCACATAGGTAACCTGATACAACTCCACATAGAGTTTCTTAACACTCTAAACCCATACAGTCAGTATAGAGAGAGTGAGGGTTCCATACAGCTAGGCTTGATTAAGCCTGCAAAGGATTGTGGGAACAACAGGCTTCTGCATCACCCTTGTCTTCAAAGGGAGCAGTGCTAGCTTGACCACAGGAACAGGACGGGATCCAAAGCCATTCATGCACATGGTAGAGCTCCTCAGAGCGAGTGCCCAAGAATAGACCTTCAGACGAAAGGGAGCACATCACACTCATACCTCAGGGAGCAACAGTGCACTCAAAACCGCTCCTAAGAGGGGAGAGAATGATTCAGCCATAAGGGCAGTGTGACAAGGAGGCCCACATTGGCCTGACAACCTGTCAAAACTGCAGAGCGGAATTTAGGGAGCAGAGTCATTCAAAACTCCTGCTCAGTACATGTGCAGAATGGACATGAGGAAGCTTAAGTCACAAGGAGCCCCTCAGGACAAGACATGAATTAGTTCACCTCATAAACGCCCTGGCTATGGTGACTACTCGAAACCAAAGCATCCAGCAGGCTGTCAGGGAGCAGGGCACAGAATATTCCACCAGCTCAGATCAGGGCCAAGCATCAAGGCTGCTTGCAAGCCAACACTTGAACACAGAGAGTCATACAACCCTGAATGTAAGTAAATGCGCTGAAAATGGGCTACCGGAGTGCAGTACAATATGGTTATCTAATAAAGACATGATATAAATCATATGTCCAAGAACTGGAGAAAGACATCCACTTATACAATTCCTTTATATATAAGGAATTATAAACAACAGGAAATTGCTGATAGGGAAAAGATTTCCTGCCAGGTCCTTTCCATGCTCTGCCCATCAACTGCAAATGACGGGCAACGTGCAAACAATTCTCACGACAACGCGCAGCATGCATTAAATGCTCCTGAAAACTGGCACATTTGCGGGCATGTAAAACAAAGACAACATCTGGAGTGGATGTATCGAGCAGAAATCAGGCTTATGAGATAACTTACCTTGGAGTCCAGTTTTTGTTTCATATAAGCCCCATTAGCAGCAGTCAGAATGTTGTTAAGTGTAATGAACACATATCCATGATGGAGGTCAAAAGATAAATCTGTACTGTGAAAGTCAAATTAATGCAAATAAATTGAAAATCGATGAAAAAGTTGAACAAAATAGAAAACTAGATAAAAGTCAAAATACTCTGTGACAAAATAGATAAGTAAATAATAAAATAATTAAATTCAGAATTATACCAAAGACTATAGAATACCCATGACATGTCACTTGTATAGTTTTGAATAAGGAAAAATGCAATGCTTAATGTGAATGCTTTATTGCAGGAAGTCCCGCTTCTGAATAAAATAATTAATCGTTAAAGTCAGTGCATCACTGCCGCTGCCATTAGAAGTCCAGATTGCTATAGAAACAGTTAGCATTCTGAGGCTTCAAAGTAGGGCTGGGTGATATAGATAAAAATGTATCAACAATATAATGTTTCATATCGTTCGGTATTGATAATTATTAAAAAAAATTCTAAACCTTTTTAAACCAAAGAGCAATATATATATATATATATGTGACGAGTGGGGCGGGGCCGAGAGCCGGGGGATCGGAGCGAGGCCGGTTGAGTTAATGATAATGAACAACACCTGCACCACTCACTGGTCTCGAGTCCCACGGAGGAGCTTCGGAAGGAATAAAAGGAGGAGTGACGACAGTGGAAGACGAGAGAGGACCAGGCCTGGATTTTAGTTTGTGTTTTGTGTGCGGCAGTCATCCGTGAGGGGCTGCCGCTTTTATTTTGTGTTTGTTTATTTGATTATTATAGTGGTTTAAATGTTCGCTGGTTCCCGCCTCCTTCTTCCCGATCTAAGAACTGTGTTACATTGGTGCCGAAACCCGGGAGGAAGGAGGGACACTCTGTCAGAGAGTCCTCGCTGCTGAGGGTGATCGCGGTGCTGAGGAGATCGGGCAGCAAGAAGTAGCGGAGACCGCCAGTGGCTGCCCTGGTGGTGGTGCTGGAGCAGAAGAAGAACAGGTGGGACGGAGGGCTCGCTGCCGTGCTCCTGGGTCGAGGAGGGGTGCCTGCTGTCCGAGAGGGAGCGGAGGAGTCGGCGCCGAAGCCTGCTACCATCTGCCATGATTGAGAAGGAGCAGGGAACGGGGGACTCGCTGCCAGCTGCCCTCGACCGAGCCATCGCCGTCCGCCAGGAGGCGGAGGAGCGTCGGGCCGTCCACCAAAGATGTCCAGTACCATCGCATGGCACCTCGAGTGAAAGCCTCTCAGCTGGTTGAGGACCGAGCGGCAGTGTGTCCGGGAGCCGAACCGAGATATATATATTTTGTCATCTCTCCCCTCTCTCGTCTCTGTCACGCCTCATCCTTCCATCTCCTTTTCTCTCGCCTCGTCTGTCCTTACCCCCAGGCATGCCGCTGCCACCCTGACGCCCCCCCCCCCCCCCGGGAGAGGAGGAGGGGGGGGGAGTAGAGCGCAGTCTCGGGAGTACCCCCCGGCCTGCGATGGGGGTATGTGACGAGTAGGGTGGGGCCGAGAGCCGTGGGATCGGAGCGAGGCCGGTTGAGTTAATGATAATGAATGACACCTGCACCACTCACCGGTCTCGAGTCCCACGGAGGACCAGGCCTGGATTTTAGTTTGTGTTTTGTGTGCGGCAGTCGTCCGTGAGGGGCTGCCGCTTTTATTTTGTGTTTGTTTATTTGATTATTAAAGTGGTTTAAATGTTCGCCGGTTCCCGTCTCCTCCTTCCCGATCTAAGAACTGTGTTACAATATATTTTAATTCAACCACTGTATTTTTAATTTACCCAATTTCAGACAAACAATTCACAAGGAATGGACTGAGGCTGGGTTCAAGGCATCAAGAGCCACCACACAGACGTGTCAAGGAATTTGGCTACAGTTGTCATCCCAGGCGTCTTACGTGGGCTTAGGAGAAGAACAACTGGACTTTTGCCCAGTGGTCCAAATTCCTCTTTTCAGATGAGAGGAATTTTTGTATTTCATTTGAAAACCAAGGTCCTAGAGTCTGGAGGAAGGGTGGAGAAGCTCATAGCCCAAGTTGCTTGAAGTCCAGTGTTAAGTTTCCATAGTCTGTGATGATTTGGGGTGCAATGTCATTTTCTGGTGTTGGTCCATTGGGTTTTTTGAAAACCAACGTCAATGCACCCGTTTACCAGGACATTTTGGAAAACTTCATGCTTCCTTCTGCTGACCAGCTTTTTAAAGTTGCTTATTTCATTTTCCAGCAGGATTTGGCACCTGACCATACTGCCAAAAGCACCAAAAGTTTGTTAAATGAGCATGGTGTTGGTGTGCTTGACTGGCCAGAAAACTCACTAGACCTGAAACCCATTGAGAATCTATGGGGTATTGTCGAGAGGAAAATGAGAAACAAGAGACCAAAAAATGCAGTTGAGCTGGAGGCCACTGTCAAAGAAACCTGGGCTTCCATACCACCTCAGCAGTGCCACAAACTGATCACCTCCATGTCATGCCGGTTTGAGGCAGTAATTAAATCAAAAGAAGCCCCTACCAAGTATTGAGTACATATACAGTAAATTAACATACTTTCCAGAAGGCCAACAATTCACAATTTTTTTTTATTGGTCTTATGAAGTATTCTAATTTGTTGAGATAGTGAATTTTTAGTTTTTTGCCTGTTGGCTTTTTTGTTATATTAAAAGACGTGCTTACCTTCATTTGGACCCAGACCGGTGTTCTTCCTCTGTGCCTTCTCTCACCGATTCGTGACAGAATCTAACCAGCAGACATGGGTCCAACGGGGAAGCACATTAACATCTGTCAGGGAGATGGGAGCGTTGAGGAGTATGCCCGGCACTTCTGGGAAGTCAGCGGCGTCCCCTCACAAAGCTCCCAACGCGGCGGCGTCCGCTCACGAAACTCCCGACGCGGCGGTGCCCGCCCACACAGCTCCCGAAGAGGCGGTGTCCACTCACAGAGCTCCCCGAAGCGGCGGTTGCCGCTAACAGATTTCCCGAGGAGGCGGTGCCCGCTCACAGAGCTCCCGAGGAGTTATCAATGCTGCTATGATGGAAGAAGTCAAGCGGCCTATGATTATTCTGAAGTATCTTCATGTCACCAACTTGATTTTCCAGATTGGTCATGAGAAAACAGGTCACGGTGGCAGAAATCACATGATTACTACACTGCAACAGAAATACTGGATACCAGTTGCCAACCCTGCAATCAGAAAATACTTTCAAGATGTGTTACTTGTCGTCGTTTACTTAGCTCCACAGGAAAACAAATGGTGGCAGATTTACCATCAGACAGGGTGATGCCAGATGATCCACCTTTTACAAGAGTAGGTGTAGATTAATCACAGCAGCATCAAGTGACAAATGATCTGTGATAAAGCCACATTAGCTACCACCGCTGGGGAAGCAGCACTGACACACACACACACACACACACACACACAAACACACACACCCCTACTTAGCTCATTCATCCTCCTTATCGTTCCTCCTTCGTATATTGTTTGACTGCACTGATACTATTTAAACTGAACTGAGCCGGATGATGACATCACCAAATTCAATAATGAAATGCCTTTAACTAAAAAAGGCATTTCGTCTTATCATTTTACATTAGCGATACACTGTTTTCCTATTTTGATATTGTGCAGTTGCTTTGACACAATTTGTATTGTTAAAAGCACTATATAAATAAAGGTGACTTAACTTGACATGTTTGTTACCTGAATATATCATTGTTGGATTATTTTCTGGTTTATTTTCCCCTTTTGTTGTTTCATCGGATTTTTGTCATTGTTGTGTGCTCCTGTATATATCCTTCACTGTGGACAATCTTTCTGGCCATGTAAATAAATTCCACCTCGCACAGAAGTGCTTTTGCGAGAGAGTCATAATTTTACATCCCTTAAAGGACTCACATTTTTCCCCCGAAGGCAAACTGGTGGGCTCGTCTTCATCACATTTGGTGGCAGCGGTCGGATGGCTACTCGCAAGACAGGGCCAAAAGGTAGAAAACCCAGGCCGGGTTTACGATCTCAAGTGAAGGTGGCGTCAGAGGAGGAGGCAGCCTGGAATTCGGTTGAGACTATGGAGGATGAGAAGGGAGCCACAAGTTTTCCGTAAGTCTCCCCAAAGTTTCAGTCAACCACTGACCAAGCCCATCACTCCTAGCTCAACAGCTGGCGAGGGAATGATTTCCCTGATGCGCAGATTTCTCGACACTCAAGAGCAGAGAGAGGATCGATATCTGCGGGAGCTCCGAGGTCTTCATGAGTCCATCTTGCAGTCGATTCGTCCTGCTGAGACCTCGCTTGAGAGCATCCGAATGGGGCTACCGACGCCAATACCAAAGGTATCCACAAGACACAGACCACGTCCAAGTCTCCCCGAAAGTCACAGCACCAAGAGAGACAATGCAGTGGGCTTATCTGATGATGCCTAGCTTCCAGCAGGGGGACGACATTGATAATTATCTTTGGCGTTTCGAGCATCTGGCCAGGACCTGGAGGTGGCCTGAGGAGGAGTGGAGCTATCGTCTGGTTCCGATGCTGACAGGGCAGGCTTTGGAGGCATACCTGGCAATGGATGAGGTGCAGGCGGAGGTCTACAATGACCGGAAGGAAGTACTGCTGGAGAAATTCAACATTTCTCCAGAGACATACCGTCAGCGCTTCCGATCAACTACAGTCCCAGCTGTAGAGTTGCCAACAAAGACTTCCCACCGGCTAAAGAATCTGTACAAGCGTTGGGTGCGACTGGAGGAGCACTATAAGGAGGAGATCGGCAAGGCCATCATCCTGGAACAGCTTCTTGGGGTGTTACCCTATGACACACGCACCTGAGTGAAAGAGCACGAGCAGAGGTCAGGACTGGCAGCAGCAAAGTTGGCACAGCAGTACCTGAATACTCATCGCGGTGTTCCTCATACTCAACCACTCAAAGGTATTGAACGTGGCTTTCCTCATAACTCTGGGTCTGAAAGGGGTCGTATTAAACTATCTGACAATGCACAAGGTCCAAAGTCAATGGCCAAACAAATTTATTTTCTTTTACTGCCAGCAGCCAGGTCACAAAGCAGCTGTGTGTCCAGCTTGCAAAGCGAAAATTAGGGGATTTTGTTATGTGCCTAGAGAAGGGGACCGTGACTTTGACTCTGTGGGGGAGAGTCAGAATGTAAATTATGTGATTGTTAATGGTGTAATATATTATTAAAAGCAGCTATTGTTTCAGCTCCGAGAATTAATTTATTAAAGATTAAATATTGCTTTGATTAAAGTAATATTAATATTTAAATTATGATCATATCGTGTTAACGACTTGTCCAGCGACCATTAACATCAGTAAGTTATATCTTTATCAATCTCGCTTCTCTTGCCTCGTGGCCAATGAACAATAAACGAGATTAATAATCTTTCTCAACTTTTGAGCGAGGTAATCTTTTGGCAATACAAGGTTAAAATATTTGAAAAATCACATCCCCAGAGACAATACTTTATAAAATGAAACAAGGTTTATTTATTCTACTGCTATTCTAACATACATGATCTAAACTATTAAAAACTAGTGGTGGGCCGTTATCGGCGTTAACGTGCTGCGTTAACGCGAGACTCTTATCGGCGATAAAAAAAATATCGCCGTTAATCTATACTCAAAGTTGGGTTGGGAGCTGGGTCTATACTACGCAAGCTATGATGACTTTGACCCTGATATTTTAGCGCGGATGTATACCTAGCCGAATTGCACTGTAGGGGGCGAGAACGAGTCTTTGAACTAGAGGCTCGCAGTCCGTGATGGACAGATTGTTAACGGCTGGACATCCAAACGCTCACCTATCATTCATCAACCTCAAATATGGCTTTTCATCTGAAAGATGTATGTAGTAGCAACTTTACATGGCCGCTCAATATGGTGTTAACCTAGAGAAACGTGCGCTATTGAAGTGTTTGAGAGGAAGCGCGTTTGCTGCAGGACAGGCTCCGGTGCGATCACTTGCTCTTAAAATCTCCGTCATTCTTGGTCATACAGATAAAAGTAGCCTAATACATCTTTCGAATCTGTAAAGACTCTACGTTTATTTGTGTGCACTCAGAATAACAACGAAACGTTGCGCTTTTAAGCAAACAGGATGCGCTTTAGGTCTCATGTGAACTTGAGCTAGAAACTCCGTCTTTGAAAAATATATCTATAGAGAGTGAAATGTCTAAAAAATAAAAATAGAAGACGTGTGTGTTAGCATGGATGATTTACATGAATTTAATCTGTGCAACACTGTGCATAAAATGGCTTTCAGTTCAATATAATAACAAAAACGACATTTTGGGTTTTTATTCAACTAATAAGGTGGGCACGCTGTGATCTGTACTATTTTTTACTGTAATTGACAGTTATCGGCAAAAAAAAAAAAAAAAAAAACAACACGGGAGTGGGAGGGAATGGGAGTCATTCTTCCGGGAGTGGAACGGGATTTCCCCCCAGTTTTTTCGTGGGATTGGGACGGGAAGAGATTACAGTTTGTGATGCATTTTGGAAACAGGAGATGAGCCCCTGGTCTAATGCGCCACCTGTCTTGAGAAACCCGTTCTCAAAGACTTACTTTTAGTCATTATTTGGGTAGCACACATATTCTGAATGCCTTCGGCAGAATTCAAATGAGCCATTTTAATCTAGATTAATCTAGATTAATTCCAAAATTAATCTAGATTAATCTAGATTAAAAAAATTAATCTATGCCCACCTCTATTAAAAACACAACATGTACACAACATACATACAGATGTTTTGCAGGTAACCTCAGGAGGTTAAAATAGCCCTCTTAGCTATTTTTAAACTTAAACCAAACGGAAAGATCATGAACAAATGACTGTGCTTTGTTACTGCGTTTAGATCGATTTACCAGTTCAGTTAGAAATAGAGACTCTGTTTATAATACTTGCTTTATGTTGGTTAAGCAGGCTGGTCTTTGTCTCGTTTCCACGTGTTTCTCTTCTTCTCCTTCTCTTTCTTCTTCTGATCCTTTTTCGATCCTTGCTCCGTTCCAGTGTTGCTAGATCCTTTGTTCCGTTCCAACGTGTTGCTCTGGCAATCTCTGCTGGCTCGAGTCGCTGTTGCGTGACGTCACAGGGAAAGCCGTATTGGAGCACGGGGCTGTTTGATGCTGGTTCTGCGATGTTACGGCTTTTACAAAGTCTTGGATTCGCCTCGATAGTTTGTCTCAGCCTATGTTAAGGCGAGAGTCCAGTGGACCGGCTTCCGGGTCGTCCTTGCGTGAGTTGGAGAGCGATGAAAAGGAGAAGCCAGTGCTTTTTAGAGCACAGGCGCCTTGATTTAAACAGTCCGATTTAGACCCGCCCACAGGTGGCTGTTCGAATCAGTGTCCGTGTGGGGCGGAGCCCCGCCTCGCACAGCTTCTCTTGCAAGGCGCATGATCACTCGTCATCTGATATTTAATTCAACATGAAAGATATACACAGATCATTTATATATGTTGTAATCATACATTATGATGCAAAGTTTAAAATTAACGGTCATCCACACCACTTATTACTTACGACGCCAGCTTCATTTAGAGACTAAACACTCCGCATTTGGAATACAATGGTACATATACTACAGTTTAAGGCACAGATTAAATAGCATTCCACATTCTAAATAATTCACATCCACACTAAGCATATGAAAGGCAGAGGACAACATTAATATCATATATATATTTATTGTTTCTTTGAGTACACCGTTTTAAATGGCTACGGCCATTAGTGTTCTTCTCGAAATCCTTTGTAGATTTCCCTGTTCTCCTGACGAGGAAAAACACGCGCTTTTGCGCTGATGAGGGGGGGGGGGGAGGCTTTATAGAGATGCCGCTTCTTTACCTGGCACCTCGTGACCTGTAGTGAAAGTTGACTTCCTGCCGACGTGGCATTACAATGGACATGAACTGAAAGCACTCTTGGACACTGGGAGTTCTCGGTCAATGTTAAAATCATGCTTTGTAAATAATGTAAATTATGTGAATACTACCTCGTTTCAATGCGTGCATAGTGACATAAAGCAGTATCCCCGAGTTGAGGTAATGGTGGAGGTACAAGAACAAATGTACTTAATGTTGCCATAGCTGACAATTTACGAGCTAATATGATTCTAGGAAGAGACTTGCCAGTGCTTTATGAACTCTTGCAATCCACCATCAACGACTCTGAATTTTGTTACCACCACTACTGTTGATTTGTCATGTCCTGCTCTTACTAAAGCTCAAGTCAGGGCAGGTCTGCAGCCACTGCCAGATTTAGCTGGTAGTCTGCTGCAGGGCGGGACTAAAGGTGGAGGGTCTTGAAGTCAATGGCTGGAAGGTCCCAGGGAACATAGCACAACTTCAAAGGGAAGATGAAACTCTGAAACCTTTATTTGTCAAAGCTGAGTGTGACAAACCATCAAATCTGTGCAATGATGTAGTGATGTGTTGTATGTGCGAACCAATTACAGGGCTCTAGACATAACGTCTCCGTTCCCTCCTTTAGGGAACGGGGTTTACGTACGTAACCTAGACGTTCCCTATCTGTCGGTCACTACGAGTTATGTCGTGACGACATAGGGGTCCTATGGAAAGCGCCACAAGCTGAACCCCGTCACAACCTCGTGGCATGCAGATGTTGAGAAGCGAGCACGTGATGGACAAATGCCATGCAAGAGGTTGCAACCTTCTCACTGCCCCAACTCAAATTCTCTAACCTTGTTGGCCACAGGGACCACTGAGTACATCGCTGCTGGAGATAGTCACTGTTCCTTTCCCCACAGAAATCAGAAGGGATTTCGACCTTCAGTGAAAGATGGCTTCAAGTCTTTCCTATTTGTTGTTACAGCTTGGCAGTAACGGCAGGGAAGCGAGCCTTCCGGAGAAAGGCGCTATGGAGGCCACATCCTGCCTGAAGGGAGGTAACATGTGGATACACTGATATGGACTGACCCAGGCTTGGGGCTATACTACATACGACTTTACTCTGGGGCAGATCCTACCTAGGTGTAGGGAGTACTGGGCCTGGCGTCAGACTGCTCTGCCCAGTATGACTGCCGGGGTTGTTTGGAGGATTCCACCAGGGTTCACTGTCTGGGGAACTGAACTGGAGGAGAGAAAGGCGCTCGTATCCCCGGGTGAGGGGAAATGGCGTGACACCGGACAGTTCTTCCCGCCAATACATGGGAAGAGACTGGCTCAACGCGGAGACTGTAGAATCTTGCGAAGGTGTCCGGTGCCGCCCAGCCCGCAGCTCTGCAGATGTCCGCCAGAGAGGCGCCGTGCGCCAACGCATGGGAGGAGGCAACACTCCGAGTGGAGTGAGCCCTCACCCCCAGGGGGCACAGCTCGCCTTGAGATTGGTACGCCAAGGCGACGGCCTCCACTATCCAGTGGGCCAACCTCTGTTTGGAGACAGCCTTCCCTTTCTGCTGACCTCCGTGGCAGACAAAGAGCTGCTCAGAACTTCTGAAGCTCTGGGTGCGGTCCATGTATATGCGCAATGCTCTTACGGGACACAGCAACACTAAAGCTGGATCTGCCTCCTCCGAGGGCAGTGCTTGCAGGTTCACCACCTGATCGCAGAAGGGCGTGGTGGGAACCTTGGGCACGTATCCAGGCTGGGGTCTCAAGACAACGTGAGAGTAGTCTGGCCCGAAAACAAGGCACTCTTCGCTTACCGAAAACTCTTGGAGGTCCCCGACCCTTTTGATGGAAGTGAGCGCGGTCAGGAGCGCTGTCTTAGCAGACAGGAATTTCAGCTCGACTGAGTCCAGCGGCCCAAATGGGCACCTCTGAAATCCAGCCAGCATGATAGAGAGGTCCCAAGAGGGCACAATGGGTGACCTGGAGGGATTCATCCTCCTGTCACCCTTCAGGAACCTCACGATGAGATCATGCTTTCCCAGGGACCGGCCGTCCACTGCATCGTGGTGGGCCGCGATAGCGGCCACATACACTTTCAAGGTGAAGGGTGAGAGCCTACGCTCCAACCTTTCTTGCAGGAAAGAAAGCACTACTCCAATCGTGCATCTTCGGGGGTCTTCTCAGCGAGAAGAACACCAGTTCGCGAACAGACTCCATTTCAGTGTGTAGGTAAGCACCTCCCCCGATGCTGGGATCGACATCCTATCCTCGGATGGCGCACCGAATGAAATGCTGGTTGCCCCGTGGGACGGACCAGCGGAATCACCCGGGAACCTGATGGAATGCTCGCTGCGTGAGGAGTGAGAGGTCCGTGGGGACGTACCCGCGGAGAGGCTCTTACTGTTACCCTCAGATCTCCCAGAGTGCCAGCTGGTGGTTCTCTGCTCGAGCCAGAGAAACCAGCGTGGGTGGCGGCAGAGGGTGCCAATCCTTTGAGAAAGGAAAGGCGAGATCGCAGCGAAGTCATGCTCCCACTCCCAAAACAGGCGCATGAGTCTTCCACGAACGCATCTTCAGCGTGTTGGAAGCCCAGACACTGAAGACAACGATCATGTCCATCATCCGCGGATAGTAAACGACCACAACCAGAAGGACACGGACGGAATGGCATCTTGAAAAAGACACGACCGTCCGTGATTTAGTCTTTTAGAAATTGCTCTTTTAGTTGAAGTGCACAGGGGAAATCGCTGCTGAGAGGGACTCCGCTGACTGCACCGTGACGCCAACCAGGAACAAATAAGAGATGAAATGCTTTTTCATCCACTCGGCTCCGAAGCAAAAATCTAATGAGTGGATGCACCTGTCGCCCTTTTATACCCGTATGCACGGGGAGCGGCTCAGGTATGCAAAATCCACTAGCCAATTTCATTGGCGTTTTCTCTTAAAGTCAGAGATGATTGGGGCTTCCAGGTAAATCCCCCTATGTCGTCACAACATAACATCGCAGTGACCGACAGATAGGGAACTAATATTTCTGATTATGTAATCCCTATGAAAGTAAAGCAAGGTACAGTCT
>QVTF01023836.1:0-49036 GCA_003573665.1 Oxygymnocypris stewartii | reverse complement strand
CAACTTACATTTTTTTTGCTCAGATAAATGCCACATTACAGGTTGTGAATGCCTTTCTGTTAATTATCCATCACTTTGACAGGCTTGGTTAGACATTCTCCATCAGTAAAATACAGTAACACTTGATATTTCTAATGTGACACTGATATAATAAGAGTTTATGTGGCAAGAGCTTTTTATGTGTACTCTTACTTTTTTGAGGGATCTTTTTTTTTTTTTTTTTGCTCTCACCCAGAATATCCCATGCATTTTGGCACATCCCTCTCTTTCCTGGTTCTTCTTCATTTTCTTCATTTCTAATTCCTATCAGCATCTTGTACTGTGGGAAGCAGGGAGACACATATTTCCCTTAAAATGGAAGTCTATGAGGAAAATTTCTGTGCCAGTCAACATTACCAAGTCTAAACAGTTCTCGACTTTATCCTGTTGTACAGGTTTGGTTCCAGAATCGACGTGCCAAATGGCGGCGACAGAAAAAATGGACATGGGTAGCATGAAGCTCCATGACTCGCCTATGCTGTCCTTCAACCGACCGGCCATGGCGCCCAACATAGGGCCAATGACTAACTCTCTTCCTCTGGACCCCTGGTTGTCCTCGCCGCTCTCCAGTGCCAGTCCCATGCACAGCATCCCGGGCTTCATGGGACCTGGCCAAAGCCTCCAGCCCACCTATACAGGCCACCCCGGCTTCTTGAACACTTCTCCAGGCATGATGCAGGGAATGCAATCCATGCCACCACCTCCTTACCAGTGTCCTCCAGTATTTAATGACAAGTACCCACTGGAAGACGTGGACCGCAGCTCTAGCATCGCAGCTTTGAGGATGAAGGCCAAGGAGCACATTCAGTCCATGGACAAAACCTGGCAACCCATGTAATGGGGAGCGTTATAATATTGTATTGGGATCTCATAGACCGTTGGATGCATTTTTTAGAAACGACCAGCACCGGATCATTAGGATTAGGGTTCACCCATGCCATAGGCGAGATCTGGAAACATGAAGCAGTGAAAGCTTGTATTCATTTTATAGCCTCTGGCCAAAAAGTCAAAACAGTTTGATTTGAAGGACCTTTGAGTAAATTTTCATAACACAACATGCTTGGATTTAACCGATAGTCAAACTTGCTTGGTGCATTGGTTTCATTTTGGCAAAAACAGGGTTGCCAAGTCTGCAGGGTTTTTTTAGTCCACAGGTTAAAGCGATCTCTCCAAGGCAATTAGAGAGCTGTATTTTTTGTGCAGACCTGGCAACCATGACAACAAAGCACAGACAGTTTGGGAATCTACAGTAAGTCTTACTTCTTACCTGCAAACGTCGAGCTCCTTTGGATTCTGGTTTCAGTCGGTGCCAAGCATCTCTGCTCCTCCAGGTTGAAGACTCACAATAGCAAGTTTGACCCGTTGGCAATTTAACAGCTCAGGGCAACTGATACCTCAATGCCTGTTCAGAGGTTAAATTCATGCTCTACCATCTACACATGAGAAATGATTTGAAGAAATCACTTGACTTTGATTTAAAAGGAATAAACTTAGACCTTAGATACACAGTGACTTTTGAATTGTAACTTTATATGGCTAGCTGCATTATCAATCTATGGTGTGAAGACTGTTTCTAATTCAACAGCACATATTTCCCCCGTGCCACAATCCTGTTTGCCATTCGACATATAAAACGAGTTTAACATTTCAGTGTCTGTGGGGTCTGCTTCAAGCACTGATGGTCAAATGTCTCTAAAGGTGAATTTTATGAAGAAAGTGTTATATTTCACCCCAAAAACAAGAGGAATTAAATAATCATATTAAATAATCTTAAATTAAATTCAGTAAGTACTACAATTTGAATTAAATGCTTTTAAGACTATTATTAATATTAAATAATGTACAAAAAAGTATTATTTAGATATTTTTAATATCTAAATAATACTTTTTTGTACATTTCTTTTGCTTTTAGCCTGAAATATGACCTGGGCACTTCACATTTTTCAGACTCTTCCCAGAAATAGAAGTTGATTTTCACTTTGCATAATCTGATGTCTTAATTAAAGATGAAGTATTAGTATTATGAAAATGAAAATATCTTCAGTATTAAAGTCAAAGTGTCACAGCTTACCCCTAATCACACATCCACAGCCGACAAACATACTGCGTGGTAATGTGGTCCAGCAGTCAGAGCCTTTGTTGTTTTTGGCACGGTCCACTTTAAGCGGTGTTAAGAGATCCTGAGACGAAGGAGGTACAAAAAAAAAGGAACAGGGAATGTATGACATCCACAACTGCTTAGCAGAAGCATTTGCAATGCATTCAAATAGTATTTTGGACAGTAGTCCCACTACTGCATTAGATAAGAAAACATTTATGTATAATAAAGATAGTCGAGCACAACTTTCCAGCATAACTTTCGACAAAAACAAATGATAAAACAAGATATCTAGAGATAAAAACCACCAAAACACAAGCTTATTAGAATTAATTGAGCAAAAACGATTGAAGACAATTGATGTATTGAATGACATTTACAAATACTGATGAAATACTATTCTCTGTACTGCTTTTTTTGGACTTGTCATCAGCACAGAAACTTTGTGATTGTGTCGCTGTCGTAGCAGGTGGTGTGTGTGTGTGTGTGCGTGTGGTGTGAGCGTGTGTGTGTGTCTGTGTCTGTCTGTGTGTGTGTGTGTGGTGTGTGTGTGTGTGTGTGTGTGTGTGGTGTGTGTGTGGGTGTGTGTGTGTGCGCGTGTGTGTGTGTGTGTGTGTGTGTGTGTGTGTGGGCATGTTATGTGGTTTATGAGGACACAAATTTGTATAATGACATAGGTAAACATAGGTATTACAAGGAGAAGGTGATTTATGAGGACATTTTCAGTGTCCCCATAATTTAAAATGCTTATAAATCATACAGAGTAAGTTTTTTGGGGGGAAAGTAGAAATGTACCGTCTCCTGTGAGGGCTAAGTTTAGGTGTAGGGTAGGTGTAGGGCAATAGCACATACAGCTTGTACAGATAAAAACCATTACGCCTATGGAGAGTCCCCGTAAACCATAAAAACCAACATGTGTGTGTGTGTGTGTGTGTGGTGTGTGTGCGTGTGTGTGGAGCGTGTGTGAGGTGTGTGTGTGTGTGTGTGTGTGTGTGTGTGTGTGTGGTGTGTGTGTGGTGTGTGTGAGGTGTCTGTGTGTGAGCGTGTGTGTGTGGGTGAGTGTGTGTGTGCCTGGTGTCTGTGTGTGTGTGTGTGTGTGTGTGTGTGTGTGTGTGTGGGTGTGTGTGTGTCTGTGTGTGTGTGTGTGTGTGTGTGTGTGCTGTGTGTTGTGTGTGTGTGTGTGCATGTGTGTGTGTGAGGACGCGGAATGAGCGGCTCCCCGCCGGGACGCTTCATTGTTTCAGATTATCGATCGCCCCTCTGCTCTGAACTAATGGGCGTCCCAGCCAGGTGTCAGCACTGCTGCACGTCATTCAAATGTGCAAACGCTGTCCTTCCAATCGATTTGAGAAACAAACTGTCTTATCATATTCCTTTTCAGTCCTAACTGATGGTATCATGATCATTTGAATACTTTGTGCACTCTGTAACTATGCAAAGGGGAAAAAATACATATCATCATCCATTATACACTGTGATAATGCAAATGGTACAAAACAAAAGCTTGAAATTGGATGCAAAACATAATTGATTCTACAGTATGTTGACATTTTGTTTATTTGTAGGAGTGTGTATTCAAGAGTATTATTAATAATAGAGTTCTTATTAAAGCAACGGTTTATGGGTTTCTGTGAACTGCGATGAAGCCAAAGAAGATAGTATTTTCTTTAAAGATGGTACACGTAGAGCTCATAGATTGCTTTCTGTCACAATCGTTGCAGCTTATTGCATGCATATAACTTGTCTTTATGTTTTATTACAGTTTTTTTGGGGTGGGACATTTGAATGTTATTAAATATGTCTGTAGATATTTTTTTATAGTTAATTTTTTTGCACTAAACAATTGGAATAAAGATGAATGATTAAAATGCACGACTGGTTAACTTTTATAATTAATATAAAGATATGACACTAACAGGGAGCTCTTTCAAAATGTTAGTTAAAGGTACAAATGTAGTTAACAGTAAGTTTATATCTAAACAATACACTGTGAAAATGTTTGGTTAGTTCACCTAAAAAAGTACTACATGTGGCAAATTAACCAGTTTTGGTCAAAAATATTAATTAATATACCTACAACAATTCAAATGATAAATCAAATGTTGTAAATGATTATATCAGATTTGGAGAAATGGATCACTTGCTCACCAATGGGGCATTATTGTGATGTTCTTTACCAGCTCTCGTTCTGACGGCACCCATTCACTGCAGAGCATCCATTGCTGAGACTGGTTGCAATACTACATTTCTCCAAATCTGATAAAGAAACAAACTCATTTTCAGCTAATTAGATTTTAGTTGACTGTTTGTTAAATATCACTCATAAACTGAGCTCAACTAGTGACTGAAAGAGTCCCCCCCCTCATTAGTGAGCGTGTTCAGTGGCCCTGACGAGGTTGTGGGTGGTAGTGGCCTGTCCTCGCCTGCCCTTGCAGGTTAACGGCACCAAGCCAGCCTGTTAAGAAGATGAGCCGGTCATCCATCAGCCCTCCGCAGGGGGACAGAGCGAGGGGGGGGCTCTTTGCCCCACGATCCCGACTAATTGCCCCATGTTCTGCTGCTGGTTTCCATGCTTCAGAGACACAAACACACATACGGTCCTCCTAAATCAAATTACATGACAGAGTTTAATACATCAATGTCATGTAGAATAAATAATTTACATCACCAAGCATCATAATTGGTAAGACAGAATAATAAAATGAAGTACGGGAATGATGTAGTGAACGCATGCCAATGTTAGTTTAGTTATCTATAATGTGGAATGAATCATCTTGTGATGTGGTTAAACTGCCTGTCAATGCACCCTATTACATGACCTGTGACGAGTGTCGACTGACGAACGTGACCTAAAGCTCAGAGGTCAAGAGGTCAAGAGGCTGACGGTGCTCATTTGGGCAGATGATGTCAGTTCAGGGATACATGGATGGTGACTGGTTTAATTAAAGAAATATAGATTTAGTTAAAAATAAGTGACAGGTGACTAAAATGAAAACTCAAATTATTATCTGATATGATCAAAAATAACAGAACTAGAGTTACTTTTACAAGACCGTGTGTGGTGTCCATGCATGCAAAGCTTGTAACCGTGATGACGAGTATTGCTGGATGGTTGCTAGGGGTGTTCTGCTAAGTACAGTACAGTAGTTTTCCACCCAATTATAGAATTATCTGTGTAGCAGAAAATCAAAGTCTAGTATCTTAGTATTATCAGTACACTGCAAACACTGCTTTTCTTACATAGTATTTTTGTCTGGTTTTCCATTACAAATAAATAAACCTGGTTTCAAAAATAAATAAATAAAATCTAAATTAAGTGAGTTTATGACAAAACAACACACAAAAAAAATGAGGAAAGAAAAATATTTTTCCCTTTGAATTATACAAATTGACAGAAACATTTCTTTTTTTACTTTTTTAAAATTAAGTGAATTTATAATTCAATTAGAAAACAATCTGTCAATGGGGTAAAATTATATATTTTGTTTTCCTTTGAATCGCACAGATTGACAGATATATTTTATTTTCTCAAATTTAATTGAGTTTATGCTTAAAACAAGAAACATCTGTGAATGGAGTAAGAAAAATTATTTTGTTTTCTATTTGAATTATATATAGACATTTTTCCTATTTTTTCTTCAAAAATTAAGTAGTTTATTCTTAAAACAAGAAACATCTGTGAATGGAGTAAGAACAAATATATATATATATATATTTTTTTATTTATTTATAGACATTTTTCCTATTTTTTCTTCAAAAATTAAGTAGTTTATTCTTAAAACAAGAAAAATATAGGGTATATCATGGGCAAGCAAAATTATATTTTTAGTTTTAAGTTTAAGCTCACTTAACTAAAAAATTTTTTCTTTTTCAGAAACAATACAATCTTTAATCATTTTGCTTCTCAAGTAAATGTATCTTGATTTAACAATGTTTAGATATTAAAACAAGACAAAAAAGTATTCTCTAAATATTGGCATTGGCTAATGTGAAAAACATATCCGTCTTCCTCAGGTAGAGCTGAAAACGGTTAAGATCTCTTTCACCACAGACCATAAAAACAGCAACACTGCTGAATGTGTGCTTTATTTCCCTGGCTCGGGCTCGGGTCTGATAATAATGAACTGATTGTGTGTGTTTTCGGTCCTCACGCTGTGCAGGGATCTGGAACTCGGGATGTAGTTAACTCTCTGATTAGTGGAACATGCTCTACGGTGCAAATAATGAGGGAAGCAAGCGGAATTAATCGGGTTTGATTTCTACAGCTTTTCAATGTCCTCTTCGCATGCCGTAATGAGACGGATTGGCATGGCATCAGGAGAACGTGCTTGACCGTTGATTTCTCTTTTTTGTGGCTTGTGAGGACATGCTGGTGGTTTTGAAATCACATGTTGCCATATTACTCAAACTATTTTTGCAGTATGCATGTATGAATGCATGCATTGAAAACTAAGACTACTACATCTGCCAAAGCATTTAGTATATTTACAACAAAAACAGAGTGAAATAATGCATTGCAGTGAACTTGACCTCCTCTTTCCAACTGGAAGCTAAAATAAATTCAATTTCTTTCTGACTTTAGACATCAAATTGGATTAAAAATGCAAAACAATCGTATTTAACATGTATTGCAAACATGCCATTCTCATAGCATGATATCTAGCATTAATCTAGTCTATAATCTATCTATTAAAATAGGCTGCAGTTCGACATTGGACTGGATTAATACTGGTTGGTTTCCACACAATCACTAAATCATGAACGTACAAGACACTTTAAACACCTGAACACAGAGTCACAGCGCCATCTACAGCTGCTCAAATGAACTGCACTAACAACACCAATATGCATGAATCCACAGTAAATAAACTAACAGCATTTGCAAACCATTTTTCTTTTGCAATGTGACAATATTTTAGAGTGAAACAGTATATTCAGTGTGAGAACATGTAGTGGGGGGTTGATTTTATCCACTGGGAATTTAATGCAAGTCTAAATTGCATTGCTTAATTAGTATTATTTAGATATTTTTTGTAGTGTGGATCTGTGCATGCTTTATGGGCTAATCATTGCTATGCAAGACGATTACATCATTTTATTCAGATGAATGTGAGACTGATGTACTCTATGATTCGACGGGTAATAATTCCTTTTAAAGGTTTAGATTAAAAATGAAAAGTAAAAATAATAATTGACTTACCTTCATCTTGCTTAAAAGCATGTATGATTGTATTTTTCTGTGGAACACAAAATAAGGCGATTAGCAGAATGTCCACACTGCTGTTTTGCATATAATTAAAGCAAATATGACCTAGGGATGTTAAGCCACACAGATTTAATACCTGTAAATATTAACATTTGTATTGTTATGTTCCTGAAAGGGTGTAAATGTAAAACAATCAGCGTATTCATTGCAGCTTAAATATAGCCTACTTCCTCATATTTCTTTTCAAGTTTCTCTAGTTCATTAATGAAGTTTGTTTCCTAGGCTAGCAATAGCTGCTCTGAAAACAAGTTCAATGCATGACAGTCCTATTAAAATGACTGGAAACTGCTAATATGAATTTGTAAACCTGGTCAAACTGACTTAGACCTCAAATCTAGATCCTGATCCACAAGATCCTGATCCCTGGATTAAGGCCTTGAAACTTTGACTAGCTCAAAGACAACTGTCAATTTCACCATAACACAATAAATGGCCTATACAAGACAGAACTTACAGTATCTTTACAAAACAGCCTGTTTTAAAGTTGTCCATTTTTTTTAGACAGGCCCATTAAAGTTATTAGAATTATTAAAAGCCTTGAATTTACCCAAATTTGGCGTATCGAAAAAACAAGTTATATTTTTCTCTCATTTTAAGCCTGAGGGACTATTATAGATTCAACACGTTGTTGATTGTAAATGTTTGTTATTGTCGTTTCTGAAGCGCTCTCCACAAATTGTCTTCAAACACAATACGCAGTTTATTGTCCTCTACAGTTTACCACATCAAAGTCAACAGATAAAGCAGAGCAAGCAGTATTTAGAGGAAAACAAAAACCTCTCATTTGTATAAGCACCCTTTTCCGCGTACACGTCTCGCTGTGAAACATCTCTCTCAACTGCTGTTGCCCTGGAAACTGATCCTGAGTCAGTTCTGTCCAGTCACGTGACGCGACCGCGAGTCATTGCGTAGAGTAACGGCTGGTCTGAGAACAGCAAAAGAGGCGGATACAGTATCCGGTGTATTTGCGAGCCAGGCACTTCGTGGTCTCTTGTGATTGGCCGAGAGCGTCAGCTATGTGGACCAATCAGCGGCAGACATCTGTGCAGCCACGCGCTTCTCCCGAGCCACGGATAACCGAGAGCAGCAGAGCGCGAGCGCAAGAGAGAGACGGAGGGAGTGTGCGGGTTAATCCTTCAAATCAACAACAATGCAAATTATTACATTATTCCAGCTTGTTTCTGCCTCATTCTTGGCACTGGCTGCCAATGCAGAGGTGTACTTTAAAGAGCAGTTTCTGGATGGAGGTGAGTGGATCGTTGAACTTGCATGTCATGCATGATTTGTAGGTCACAACATTAAATGCGACATTAAACTCGGTTATCGACTGAATAATTAATAGGCCGTGATGCTTAATTATACTTTTGTTATGTTTGGAAAGTAAATTGTATTACTTAGCAGTATTGGTTTACGCATATTAGTTTGCCTGAGCAAAAATGAAACCATCTTTTCTTTCTTTCTTTCTTTCTTTCTTTCTATCATTGCACAATGACTTTTACAGTACTGAAGTGCATTATGGCACATGGGTTGTTGACATTCATTAACTTTAAAAACACAAAATACTCCTAAACGTTGACAAAATAGAGAATTTAACGAGTTAAAACTTCTATTCTGAGACCAAAGGTTCTGATGACTCAACTTGCACTGAGGGGCGTGTCCAAATATTTGTCCAATCAAATGCTGTGTTGAACGAGAAAGCCACGCCCCTTGAGACCACTGACAGCAAAGGAAAGTATCAAATCATCCAGGCATCCCAATGAGCATACTATCTGCCATAAATAGTATTGAAAATGACTAATATCACAGAATTAAGGATGGATAGTATGCACATTGGGCCATGTTTCACTGCTGTGATTTGTAAACTCAATTCTATTAGCTATTTCAATTGTTTTATGGGATGTCACACCACAGTATAAGGCTTTAATGCCGTGTGCCACTGCTTCTTATAAGTCATCATTTAAGGCCTTGTCTAATTGGTTGATTAATTGTACAATATGTGTTTAGGTATATGTATTTAAACAAAAAATAATTTCAAACATATCAGCGAATACGTTTTGATAATGCAAACGAAAGCACAACTTAAAGTGTCTATCAAATGTGTTTGCAAGAACAGGAAGTTTAATTATTCCACAAACTTCCTTAAATATCAATCATTAAACGTGTGTGGAATGTGATCGAACCTGCAACTCTCATACATTCTTCTAGTTTCCTCTTCAAGTTCATAGATAAAGAGATATACAGTTGCACAAATCTTGTACAATTTGGGTTATTAAGTTAGCTGATGATGACATATACATATTTAATTAGTTATTTTTTTTTATTAAGTCTTTTTCAATAGAAATGTAATTTATTTTTACTCAATTAGAACTTTATTTTAATGTTTTTTTTGTTATTTGTTATTAATAAATTGTAGATTTTATTTTCTTGTAATTTCTTGTTTTGGCAATACTTTAATATAAACACAATCATAACAATGCAATATTAAAAAAAATGTTTTTGCATGAAATTACCTTTTTAGGAAGTTAATCACACTTTATTTACTTTCAGTTTATATTAATTTAATTTCAAGTAATTGCAGTGTTTTTTAATTAGATATTTAGTGAACTATAATAACCCTGGTTTGTTTCAGAACTGATTTACTTTGCAACATTTCTACTGTTGTTGAACTGAATTGAATCTAAATTCTTCTTTAGAGCTGCTTTACAGCTAAAACAGTTATTTTATGTTCCTGTAGCTCAACTGGTAGAGCATGGCGTTAGCAACGCCAAGATCATGGGTTCGATTCCCAGGGAAAGCAAGAGCTGATAAAATGTAGAAACTGTAACTTGAATGTACTGTAAGTCGCTTTGGATAAAAGCGTCTGCTAAATGCATAAATGTAAATGTAAATGTAAAACGGAATTAGTTTCATAATAGTTGCATTTTACAACATAAACACTCTTATTTTCCTTTTTTAAGTGTGAAAACGCTTTGATGCAACTTGTGTAATTGCACGAAATTTCCCTTTTTAGGATACTAATCCTGTTTTCATCTCATCCTTGTTTGCAGTTGCATTCGCTGATCGTGTTTTAGCCTTTATTTCTTCACTTCTAACTTTATTATCTGAATCCACAGATGTCTGGAAGAGTCGATGGGTGAACTCGGAGCACAAATCTGACTACGGCCAGTTTAAACTAACCGCCGGAAACTTCTACGGAGATGCTGAGAAAGACCAGGGTAGGCTTTTACATCCCTAAAAACCTGTCCTTTGGTTCAGCAAAGCAGCAAATAATGAGCTTGCTTGACTTTTCTTCACCACCAGGCCTGCAGAGCAGTCAGGATGCCCGCTTCTACGCCACCTCTGCCCGCTTCGAGCCCTTCAGCAACGAGGGCAAACCTCTGGTGATCCAGTTCACCATCAAACACGAGCAGAAGATCGACTGCGGAGGCGGATACGTTAAAGTCTTCCCGGCTGATCTCAACCAGGCCGACATGAACGGAGACTCCCAGTATTACATCATGTTCGGTGCGTCGACCGTAACGCCTGGATTTATTATAGAAAATGAGTTATTTATTGATGTTTTCGTGTCTGAATCGTCTCAACAGGGCCTGATATCTGTGGCTACAGCACCAAGAAGGTTCACGTCATCTTCAACTACAAAGGCAAGAACCACCTCATCAAGAAAGACATCAAATGCAAGGTGAGTTCAAAAGACAATATTCAGTCATTATATTGATTTAATGCAACATTTGAACTGAATTGAGCTGATAATGACAGTATTTTGAACTAAATTGATCTGAATTATGAAACTGTTATTTTATGTCGAGCTGCCTTACAGCTGAAATTGAATTTGTTTCATAATTTAATAATTAACACAGATATTTTCCTGTTTATAAATGTGAAGCTGCTTTGAAATTAACTGTAATTTGTAAAATACTTTATAAAAACAAAAATGGAAACTCTAATCATCTACTCATCGTTACTAGCAGAAAATCAGGAATATTTTACATGCAATAAAAGTGAATAATGACGATAAAAATACTTTAAAAATAGTGATAAATGCATGCTGGATGATTTCCATATGGCCAAAAAATATTTTTTTTTTTCAAAATATATCCAACATTTATTTACCAATTATACTATTTATCTACCAATATATTTTTGAAAATATATATTTTACTAATTTAAATATATTTTTATAAAAGCATTTAAATATATATTTTGCCCTCCATATATATCAAATCCATTCACATGTCACATTTAAAGACAAAAAATGTGACTACTATCTATATGTGTAGATATTACATGTTTGAATAAATTAAACAATTAATAAAGCCTAAATTTAGGCTACTGTAAGACTGGAAATGTAATTTCCTGCTCCTAAAATATATTTTGGCATGTGAAGGTTGAAAGTAAATATGTTTTCATCTTCAAAAATATATTTCGTTGAGTTTCACTGTTTACAATAAATTTAGCATTTATTGAAAATATATATCTCAAGGTTCTTTTATTCGTCACATACTCAATTATACAGAATATAATCAGTAGTGAAATGTAAATTAGGTCAATGGACAGTGCAAAATATGTAACACAACACAAGAGAATATAGGTAAGAATAAAATTTAAATAAGAAAACAAATAAGGGGTAATATTTTTAGCCAAAAGGGATTAAAATAATTGTCATAGAAAGAAAACAAGCTGTCAGAAGTAAATCTCTCGTTTTCTCTCAGGATGATGAATTTACTCACTTGTACACACTGATCCTGAATCCGGATCAGACGTACGAGGTGAAGATTGACAACGAGAAGGTGGAGTCCGGCTCTCTGGTGGAGGACTGGGACTTCCTACCCTCGAAGAAGATCAAGGACCCCGATGCCAAGAAACCCGAGGACTGGGACGACCGCGCCATGATCGACGACGAGGCGGACACCAAACCTGAGGTTCGATTCGGTTTCACATCACCTGCGAGGCAGAGCTGGAGGTAGTTTCAGCTTTTAACTTTCACTGTATAATGTTGTCAGGGATGGGATAAGCCTGAGAACATTCCCGATCCCGATGCCAAGAAGCCGGACGACTGGGATGAGGATATGGACGGAGAGTGGGAACCTGCCGTGATCCCAAACCCAGAGTACAAGGTACAGACTTACATGCTTGAAGATGCTTTCACAGCTTTCCAGGCCTCTGATCTTCATTTATTGTTGTCATGCTGCAGGGTGAGTGGAGACCCAAACAGATCGACAACCCCAAATACAAGGGTGTCTGGGTGCATCCTGAAATCGACAACCCTGAATACACTCCTGATGCCGAGATCTACAAATTCAACAACATTGGAGTCCTTGGGCTGGATCTCTGGCAGGTAATGTCTTAGCCTTGCCGTAAAATATCCTTTCATTTTTTAATTATGACCGTTTTTGTTGTAAAAATCCTATTAACAAAATATGTGCACCCCATATGGAAAATAAGGATTCATTGAATTAAATTTTTAATGCAAATGGTTGCAATCCATTAATTTTCACTTAAATAAAAAAAAATTAGTTGATTTTAACTTTCAACGTGTTTTTTATTTTTAAATGTAGCTGAAATAAATTGTTTGCAACCACTTACCTTAAAATTGTGTGTATATTTTTTTCAGTGCAGAAAGCAGTGTACAACTGTAAAAAAATAATGAATACAGTCCTATTCATATCACATTAATACAGTGGTATTCATGGCATGCATTCGCTCTGCCCATGATTTACTAAATATTTACTGTATATTCAGTGTTGTGAATATTGCGTTGATCTTAATGTGCTTTTTTTTTTAGGCCTGTTCATTTTATAAAATGTAATTCTTGCTTTCAACATCAGTCTATTTTTTTTATGATGTTCCACTCATGCCTTTAAGCCATTTCAGATTAATTACTAAATATCAGTAATATAATTACTAAAATACTGAAAGTTTAATTAAATAAAAATAGAACATTAAAAAAATTACTTATTATATGATCAATATTAATAATACTTATTATTAATGTGTATTAAGCCATAATTATATAGTGTTATTTTAGTATTTTAAGCAAGTTTTTTATTAATATTTTGAATTTTATTTTGAATTTTAGTTAAGCTTTTAGTAATTTTGTTGTGTTTTTAGCATGTTTATTAGGTTTTTTTTTTTAATACAGCATGCAACACTAAATACTCTAAAACTCCATTTGAGTTTATTTTAGTACATCAAGTTAGGCTAAATAAAAATGCAAAATATTTGTAATATTTTATTTTAAGTGACAATTTTTTATTATTTTATTTTAATAATAACCCTGGTATGTGGTTGCAAGTGAGTTCAGAAAGAGGAAATCTATGTTAGATTGGATAATATGACTATGAGTCAAAAGAGTTTGTGACGTTTCTCTTCACACGATGCAGTGTTTTCTACACGTTTCTCCCTCGATCAGGTTCAGTTCACTGAGTGAAACACCGCAGACACCTTCATGTCTCTGTTTTGTCACTCCAGGTAAAATCCGGCACTATTTTTGACAACTTCCTCATCACCGATGACGTGAAGGAAGCCGAGGACTTCGGGAATGAAACGTGGGGTGCTACAAAGGTACGAGATGCAATAATTGGCACCTTGAATAATTTAATAAGCAATAAAGATACATTTTTAAATTGTCTGTATTGTCAAAGGGTCCCGAGAAGAAAATGAAGGAGGAGCAGGATGAGAAGAAAGGCAAAGAGGAGGAGGAGAAGAACAAGGAGCAGAGCACAGAAGCAGCAGAGGAGGAGGAGGAGGAGGAAGGTGAGGAGGAAGAGGAGGATGACACAGAAGAGCCTCCAGAGGACGGAGAAGACATTGATGGGCTTCCTAAAGACGAACTGTAACACAGGAAGTAGATTACCGTCCACATTCCGTGGTTGCCAGGGAAACGTGACACCCTTTGAGATGGCGATGATGTCATACAGGGGCAAGCGGCCGAATGGACGTTCTCAACCCGTACATTTAATTAGTGACCATTGACCTTTAACGAGCCAGTTTTTTGTTATTGAAGAGTTCTCTGTACAGTACCAGGGGTCTGATATGTTTGACATCTTTTAATGCTGATCTATGATCTGTTTATTGTGCCTTTCTTGTTTGCAAAATCAATGCCCATATATTAGTTCATGTTGTTGGTGTCTGTTATGTTCAGTTTGTTTGAAGGAACTAGACCGAATTCATGAAGTTTACTTTAATTATAGTTATGAAAGCCCGTTTTCACCACTGAATACAAGACTAATTAAGCAAATGCATCTGACTTTTCTCGCAATTCTGAGTTTATATCTCACAATTTGGACTTTTTGTCCTGCAATTCTGAGAAAAAAGTAAGAAGTTGATGATATAAACTCAAAATTGCAAGATATAAACTTATACTGAGGAAAAAAAACGTCTGAATTGTGAGCTTTAAACTCAAAATGGCAAAATATAAGTTAAGAATTATGAGATATAAACTCAAAACGGCAAGATATAAACTTGTGATAGTGAGGAAAAAAGATTTAAACATAAAAGTGCTAGGTATAAACTCAAAATTGTGAGATATAAGATCTCTGTGAAAATCTCAGAATTGTGAGAGAAAGTCATTGAAATGTTTAATTTTTTTATTTTGTAGCAGAAACAAAAAGCCTCAGAATTGCAAGGGAGAAATTCAGACAAAAACACAGACTTTAAATGATAGAAAAACATCAGAATTACGTAAGAATTAATTGTTATTAATGAGAGCTTAATTAGATCACAGGCTGGGTTTCAAACTACAGTCCTCATTTCGGAAATACAAGCAGAACAAAACCTTTTTTTTACATGAATTGTTGCAGGTAAACAGATTAATTCAGCTTTTATTTCATCAACGAGCACCGCTGAATGTTTGTACGGTAGTGCAAAAGAAATGTACAATGGCATAATGTTGCTTGGCACTGATATAGTTTTGCTCATTTACCGCAGTCTGTGCTGTGATGGTTATCATCTCCTAAACAAGATATTCAGTCAAACTCTTTCATGTTCTAGCTCTATTTATTACAAACGTCTTGCAGTTTGAGTTTGTTTCAGCTTTCTGATGATCAGTGGCAGTAACGTGTGGTGTTCAGTTTGTAGCTGATGTAATTATTATTATTTTTTATATATAAATCTTTTGTTACTTGAAAATAAATAGCTATAATAAGGGATGTGGTAATATTTGCAAAGATCTGAAGGCGTCGTTAAAAGAAACTAGTTGTGTACACTGTGAACTCCGTCCCAAATGTCTGAATTGGATTGGTACTGAAACTCATGTTTAGTGACATCAAACCACCTTTCTACATGTTGAGAGATGTAATTAATGCCAAAGTTTTAATAAATAACTTTATTGTACATGCAGTTGTAATATTTTCTGAGTACCTTATGGTTTCATACTATGAACTTTATACTATTATTTATTTATACTGATATAATTCTACTTATTTACACTACAAAAATAGATGAAGTTATCTAAATATGTGTCCATGTTTACACTACACATTTCACATACATTTTCATGAATTCATAATTTCTCTAGAAAGTTAATCATCTTTTTCTGTAGAATTAGAAAATATTTTGAGTAATAATAATTGTGTGGTGTAGTGAATATGTAAGGAATAATTGTCGACGGGCCGTTGAATTATTAGAAGAATAATGCACACCCGAGGTGATGATGCGAGTTATTATATATATATTTCTCGGGAGTGCATTATTTTTCTAATGAGTCAATTATTCCGCTTATACTAAGGTTGCCACACCTCAAGACATCGATCAGATGATATATTTCAAGACATTTTTCTACTTCAATCGTTATTGTGAGGATTATTTCTTCCGCATCTCATCCAATGCCTCCCGCGCTAATTCAAACACGTCATTTTAAACCGTAACGGAGGCTCGAGCCGTTGATAACAGTCTAATGCAGTTAATAACGAAGTTATGAGAGAGAGAGAGAGAGAGAGAGAGAGAGAGAGAGAGAGAGAGAGAGAGAGAGAGAGAGAGAGCGCGAGAGAGAGCGAGGGAGAGCGAGAGAGAGACAGAGAGAGAGAGGGAGTAGAAGGTTATTATTTAATTCAGAAATAGGCAGCTGAATGTCTCTACGTTAGTTGTAGAGAAACGTAAAGTTAATTTTATTCACGAACAGCGTCGTTGTTACCTCGCGTGTGAGAATTCATGTAAGTGTTCGGCAGCTGAATGTCTCTACGTTAGTTGTAGAGAAACGTAAAGTTAATTTTATTCACGAACAGCGTCGTTGTTACCTCGCGTGTGAGAATTCATGTAGTTTTTAAGTTGTTAAACTATGTTACTGATAAAATCGTCAGAGTAACGTTAGTGCTGACAACATTAGCACGTATGTTAACGTTTCTGTGAGGGAGTGAGCGCGGGAGAGATGAGTGCTTTACTTTTGTGGCAAAAGCATGGATATGATCTGTCGTTTTTATCCTTTTGTTTACTATATTAATTTGTTTGGCCAGTGTCGTTGTGGGTTTTGTTTCTTTTGCTGTGTTAGGCTGTAAGGACTTTTGGAAATGGCGCAAATAATTATGCGGAGTGATATGGACATGTAATGCGGTGTCCGCCGTGCGTTTCCCTAGCTGTGTCCGAACCCGCTCCCTATCCACTATATAGTGCACTATATCGGGTGTCAGACATTATGTAGTGCTGTCCGAATTCTGAGTGAACGACTTCATTCCCTACATTCGTTCACTACTTTTTACCCACAATGCGTTCTGATTTCGAGTGTACAACCGATGTACACTCATATGTACACTCGCTGAAGCACTATTTCCCACAATCCAACGCGAGGCGGCGATAGAGCGTTAACGAAAAATAAATATGGCAGACGGAAACGTTGGAGGCGGCAACTTGTACAAAAAGAATTGCACGCCTTAGAACGTTCGTCAGCCAATCAGGTTCAAGCATTCAACCGTAGTATAAATTTGTATATGCAATATGAAAGCTGGTCTACAAAAAAAATTAGAACATCTGAAACGGAAAGATTTTTCAGTCTCAAACCAACTGTAAGAAGATTAAAAGCAGTGCAGGTGGTGGATATCTGTATATAGACTTGTGTGAATCCCACTAAAAATATTCCACAGACTTTATTTAATCATTTTTGTCATCATTTGAACAGCATAAAAGTGGTCAAATAAGCAGTTGGACATGTTTAGATTGTTTCTGTAGCTGCTTGCATTATTTTCACCAAATATGTTTTCTATAATGGAAAAGCTGACTAGTCCTTTGAGTCCCATTCTTAATTCCTATCACATCACTTTTTCTATGTGTCGTGCATTTACAAATCTGATACACAAGATGGAGACATTTCACTGCACAATACTGATTATTTCTTAAGAGAAGACTACTTGTCAGAGGATCTTCAGATTCATGTACTGATTTTTTTGTTTTCTGTTTTTCTTTACTTTACTACAGTAAATATAGGCCTATTATACACTCTCTAATAATATTATTTTACATATATCATTTAAAACGAATGATTTTCTAGACATTTTCTGTTCTGCATTATGTTTTGCATGATTTTTTATGCCTGGTTTTGCATTTTAGATTATATTTAATAATATTATATTTAATAATATAGATAATTATGAACGGTGCCCACAGTTAGATATGACCATATTTGTCAACAATCGTTGCAGATTAACTTCGTTAGTTGGCCTAAGATTTAAGAATACGTTAATACATTAAAATAACTTAAGTAAAATTAATTTAGTGAAACAAACCCCCTCTGTCATGCCAAAGATACGATCTTTAATGAATTAGTAGTAACTCGTGATTACACGTTTGACATTGGCTGTGCGCGTTCACGAGACGGAGTCCTGTGCGCGTGCTCGTGAATCAGGAAATATGGCGGCGCTCACGCCACTCAGTCAGGTAATGACTTTAAAAGTTGAATTACAACTAAACTATAAAATACATTTTCATGAGAGTTATATAGATCATGGTCTCTGGTTGTAGAAAATGCGGTTCAGGCTTAAAAGCGCGTAAGTTGGGCTCCTGAGAAACAGGCGCAGTTATCGAATGTTGTTGGCGAATATTTCTCAGTTATTTTTTCAGTTTTGCCTCGTTATGTATTTTAATAACGTCCGATAATTGATTACTGACTGATTTTCGCTTTCAAGGTCGCTGTTTTGCAACTTTTTGGCTCTCTTTATGTCGTGACAGCTGTTTGTGCAGCACTATTACGAAACTGATGTGTTTTTTATATGATTCCTGTCAGTAAAATGTTCAGAATTTTGTTCAGAAGCAATATTATGATTTTTTACGATGTATTATGTCAGCAGTCCGTTTGTGTACTTTGTCTTTAACGAGAGAAACCTATGTTTTCATCCTGTGACGTCATCGATGCCCACAGCAGCCCCTGCCATTCCCTTTACTGTAATACATTAAAACAATAATCATACATACTTTATACATCATGGTGGTATTTATTGTAAAATCACATGACTGTGATCTTTTGAGAATCATCAGTGTGAAAATAAAAATAGCAAACAAAATCAATATTAACATTTGTATTGAAATGAGAGGAAATGTACTTAATTTTTGTAAAACAATTATTTCACAATGTAAACATACATACATATTTTAGTGCTGTCAAACGATTAATCGTGATTAATCACATCCAAAATAAAACATTTTGTTTACAAAATATATGTAAGTGTGCTGTATATATTTATTATGTATGTGTATATATATAAATACTAACACATGCATGTGTGTATTTAGAAAATATTTACATGTATACATTTATATATGTATATTATTATATTTTATAATTTAAGTATGTTTAATATATTTAAGTAATATATAAACATAACATATCTTTCTTAAATATATACATGCATGTGTTTGTGTTTGTATTTATATATACATAATTAATATACACAGTATACACACATATATTATGTAAACAAATACTTTTATTTTGAATACGATTAATCATTTGACAGCACTAATATACATATATATATATATATGTCATGGCCAAAAATATCAGCACTCTTGGTAAATATGATAAAAAATTAATCTGCATTGTTAATCCTTTTGATCTTTTATTTAAAAAATGCACAAAAATCTAACCTATCATTGGATAATAAGAATTTAAATGGGGGGAGATATCATTATGAAATAAATGTTTTTCTCTAATGCACATTGAAATTAATACATGTTGAAATTAACTAAGATGAATATGCTCTAGAAATATTTTTCTTTGTTCATTAGTCAAATAGGAACCTTATTGTAAAGTTTTTCCAATATACTTATAATTCTACTGTCCGTTTATTAATTTTCATTCTTATTTATGCAGTTATCAAGTGGAAACCCTGCTTATGAGAGCTTCTACAGACAGGTAAACTCATTCACAGTGAAGTATAATATTAATATATTAGCCTATACTGATGATGTGTTGTTCATCTGTCGTTATGAGTGGCCTGTCGTGTTTGTTGCAGGTGGATCCGGGAAACACTGGGAAAGTGGGCGCCGCAGAAGCGGCTCAGTTCTTAAAGAAAACGGGGCTTTCTGACAGCACATTGGGTCAGGTGAGAATAAATCATCACGTCACTGAACGTCTGAAAGCCTTGAGATGCAGCGCTGGAACTGCTGGTGCAAAATTACAGTTGTTTTCCTCTCTTTACAGATCTGGGATCTGTCGGACCCAGAGAGAAAAGGTTACTTAGATAAAAAGGTGAAAAACATTGTTTGTCAGATTGGGTTTTTACACAATTAGATGATTATGCCGTCATATAGATGTAGTTTATATCATCTCTTCATTTATTTGGAGTATTAAATCCTGTTTGCACAGTTTCATCATTGTGTTTGATAAAAAGTGCCACATTTATGAATCTCACTGAGGCAGATTTTGGTATAGCTAAAATAAAACTTTGGTTTTAATTATCAAAGGTATATATTAATATTGTACAGAAGAATGTAATAATAATAATAATACATTTTATTTATTAAGGAATAACATACAATATCACATTTTCCCCCATGTTTTTATTAAAATCTCGATCATGCAGTGCTTTGTTGTTGATGTTTTGTTATTTTAGTATAATTGAGAGTTTTTATATTTTCTGATTTAATGTCAGTTAAAGTTTTAATAATTTTGTTGTATTTCATTTTTATTAGTGTTTTTATTTTAATTTTTTGTTATCTTGGTACATCAAGTTAAACAAAATCAAGTTTTTTTTATGTTTTTACTTTTAACTTTTAATAAGAGTGGTTTAACCCTGGTTTGCGATCTCTATGAAGGGTTTCTTCACTGCTCTGGGGCTGGTGGCTTCTGCTCAAGGAGGAAGTGATGTCAGTCTAAACAGTCTAAGCCAGAACATCTCTGCACCCATCCTTACATTTGTGAGTGTTGGCACTTTAGATACCTGACTGCTGATAACTCACTGACCCAGATATGTTTCTCTGTACATTTGATCTGAATAGCATGTGTATAAATAAAGATGGGGGAATTATGCTTTGTAAATAACTATTGTACACTATATCGCCAAAAGTATTGGCACCCCCTTCTAATGAAAGGTTTGACTACTTTAGTCATTTCCATGAGATCAAATCTTAATGTTTAGGCATATAATGATATTCTAGTGAATTGTGCGCTTCTAATTGTATAGCGACAGGAGTTTTTTCTATTCTAACATGACAGTGTCTCTGTGTATAAGACAAGAATCAAAGAGAAATGAGGATTCAGTCAGTGTGGAAGAACTTGACTGGTCTGCAGAAAGCAGCTGAACACCTCTGGTGTGACTTTAAATGAGACACAAACTCATCACCAAACACCAATGACTTGTACATTCATTATATGGACAAATGCATGGCACACCCCCTTCTTTAGAAGAGAAAACGACACTTCTAAACTGTGACTACAAAGATGGAAACATAATTAATGTACTTAAAAAAATTATTTCCACCTCTGCTGCAACAGTTTTGAAATGATTGTACCCATATGTACCCATGTCATTAGTGTTTGGTGATAAGTTTTTGGCTCAAGGTCTGCATTTAAAGTCACACCAGAGGTGTTCAGCTGCTTTCTGCAGACCAGTCAGGTTCTTCCACACTGACTGAATCATCATTTCTCTTTGATTCTTGTCTTATACCAGCGGTTCTCAATTCCAGTCCTCGCACCCCCCCCCCCCCCCCCCCCCCCCCGCTCTGCATATTTCGTATGTTACTCTTATCGCTTCAGATGTTTGTTCTATTGGAACGCAAGTGCCCTGCGAAGTGGACATCACAGGATATTCCTCCATGATTCCAGTTCGAAGCGAACGTATATATTCCATTCAAAGTGCATCGAAGTGTGCAAGACGTGAATTAAAATTGTATATATTTACAGAGGTATATGATGTCACACTCGTCCGTGCGTGAAGACGTTGCGCAGCACAAATCCATGAATGAATGTTCAGAAATAAAGTAAACTTCAGCGGATTTCCCTGCTCAGGGAGTAGGGAGCAATGGACCCCGTGTAGGGAGCAATGGATCCTGTGTAGGGAGCAATGGACCCCGTGTAGGGAGCAACGGACACCGTGTAGGGAGCAACGGACACCGTGTAGGGAGCAACGGACACCGTGTAGGGAGCAACGGACACCGTGTAGGGAGCAATGGATCCCGTGTAGGGAGCAATGGACCCTGTGTAGGGAGCAATGGACCCTGTGTAGGGAGCAATGGACCCTGTGTAGGGAGCAATGGACCCTGTGTAGGGAGCAATGGACCCTGTGTAGGGAGCAATGGACCCTGTGTAGGGAGCAATGGACCCTGTGTAGGGAGCAATGGACCCTGTGTAGGGAGCAATGGACCCTGTGTAGGGAGCAATGGACCCTGTGTAGGGAGCAATGGACCCTGTGTAGGGAGCAATGGACCCTGTGTAGGGAGCAATGGACCCTGTGTAGGGAGCAATGGACCCTGTGTAGGGAGCAATGGACCCTGTGTAGGGAGCAATGGACCCTGTGTAGGGAGCAATGGACACTGTGTAGGGAGCATGTCAATCGGAACACAGTTCATGCACGGAGCGCACTTCTAACAAGCTGATTATCTGAATCAGGTGTGTTAACAAAGAGAGACATGCAAAATATGCAGAGCGGGGGGGCGCGAGGACTGGAATTGAGAACCTCTGTCTTATACACAGAGACACTGTCATGTTAGAATAGAAAAAACTCCTGTCACTATACAATTAGAAGCACACAATTCACTAGAATATCATTATGTGCTTCAACATTAAGATTTGTACTCATGGAAATGACTAAAGTACTCAAACCTTTCACTAGAAGGAGGTGACCCAATACTTTTGGCAATATAGTGTATGTGTCAAATGCTTAAAATATCTCACTGTCATCCTGTTGAGTACGGTAGCTGATGTTGACAGTTAATCATTTGTGTTTGCATGCTGATTTGTAAGTTGTTTGGGTTTAAAGCATCTGTTAAATCAAATACATGTAAATATCCGCGATGCCGTGTGCTTTTTCAGAGAGACGCCGGCAGCCCATCCCTGAACATCACGACCTCTCCTGCTAGTTCCAGCTGGACAATAAAGGTACAGAACTACTGGAATAAAATCAGATTTGTTATGAAAAACTGATTTAAATTGTCTCACCACACAGTGATTGTCTGTTTTGCTTCACCAGCCGGAAGATAAAGCCAAGTATGATGGGATATTTGAGAGTCTGTCTCCGATTGGTGGACTGCTGTCAGGTGATAAAGTGAAACCAGTCCTAATGAACTCAAACCTGCCTCTCGATGTGCTTGGAAAGGTGAATATCTATTTTAATTTATAGCAAGCTTGCACTTATATAGACAATTTAGACAAATAGCCACAGATATTTTCCTGATATTCTAAGAAACTCTTTTTTTATTTTGCATTAAATTTTGCAAAAATAAAAAAGTCAGGCTTATGATCTTATAAATATTTTATTTTTTTTGTACGTACTTTTTGTAAAAAAATCCAGAAAAATTAATTTATCACAGTTTCCACAGAAATATTGGGCAGAGCAACTCTATTCAGCATTGATAATAATCAGAAATGGTTCTTGAGCAGTAAATCAGTATATTATTATGATTTCTGAAGATCATGTGACACTGAAGACTGGAGAAATGATGCTGAAAATACAGCTTTGATCACTGAAATAAATAATATTTTACTGTATAATAGCAAACACTTATTTTAAATTAAAATAATAATAATTTTCAAAATTATTTCAAATAAATGCAGTTCTTGGTGAGTAGAAAATACTTCTTTCAAAAGCATAAACATATTTTACTGACCCAAAATTAACAAAAAAAGTAACAGAGGTAATATAATAAAAAGTATAGTATTATAATGTCACAAAAGTGACCATTTTAGACTAATGCAGAATATTATAAATGTTTAATATTGCTCATATTTGACGTACTTTATAGTATACTTTAGATCTTTAGTATGTTTTGTTCGACTTCTCTCTCTGTTTTGTAGATTTGGGATCTCAGTGACATTGACAAAGATGGACACTTAGATAAAGAAGAGTTTTCAGTGGTGAGTTAATTAATGCATCAAACAAAACACCATGTTGTTAATTAGTAGAGATGTGATCGAACCTCTAACACTAAGCATTGAAGTACAGCGTGTGTTGTCTAGCAGTGTTTGTGCTCCAGGTGCAATCATGTGTCTTGTTAACTTTTAATTTTTGGTATTATTCACACTGTCCAATGTGTAATATATATCTCAAAATAGATTAAAGCGTAAGTATTTGTGTTTGTTATCATCAGTGACAGGAGGAAACACGAGAGTTGCTAAAAAAATCAGAAAGAGAAATCCCAATGCTCAATTTTTCGACTGTAGGAAAGAGTCACATAATTTGCTCTTTGCAGGTGATGCACCTGGTTTATGCAGCCAGAGAGAAGGAGCCTATGCCATCCACCCTCCCCACCACTCTCATCCCTCTATCCAAGCGGAAGAAGATCGCGAGCGCTCTACCGGGATCCGTTCCTGTTCTTCCCTCTAGTCCGTTCCTCCTGAAGGAGAACCTGCGGCCCACGCCGGCGCTTTCCAGGAGTCCTCTGGGTAGCAGCACAAATCTGTCTCCATCAAACTCGTTCAAGCGCTCCACCCCCGACACCACCGCAGCCTCAAACACACACACAGGTGAACACCAGAGCATGTAAACCTGTCGATCTTGATCTAACACTCATAATACCGGTCCAACCACATTCTTATCAGCGCATGAAGCTCTAGTTTACAGAGTTGACTACAAAATGATTCACAGATTCTAAAAGGGTCATTGGATGCAAAATTCACTTTTACATGTTGTTTGAACATAAATGTGTGTTGGCAGTGTTTGCACACATCCACTCTAATAGGGCTGGGCGATATATAAAAAATGTTGATATCTCGATTTTGTCCATTTTTACACTATTCAATATGTATCTCTATATGTTTGCATTTGCTTGTAAACAATAAAAAAAACATTATTTTCTTTTGCCCCTATTAAAAAAACAACAACAAAAACAATTTAGATAGAACAGCTATTGTTACAAACTAAATACAAAATGTTTAGTGCAAATTTAAGCAGTTAAAAAAGAAAATCTAGACCAAGTACTGCTTTTTTATTTTCTATTTAATTTGAATTTATTTGATTTAATTTAATTGCAAAAAAAATATTTCATAAATTTTAACAAAATTACTATTAATACATATGATGCATCCATTGCATTCAACTAGGGCTGCCACTTATATCGATTAATCTAACGACTCATTTATCGATTAATCTAAATGACTAATGTCCCACAAAAAAATCAACAATTTTACTTAAGAATATTTTATGAAATCCAAATGTCTATGAAATCCTTTTTTTAAAGCAAAAGTAAAGTGTGACACAGAGTGCAAGAAAGTGTCCAAATCACTGAAATCAAAGATTAATATTATAGTGTAACCATGACAACATATCCACGTGTTCTAGTCAACTAATAATAACATTAGAATCAAAAACACTTTTAAAGGAGGATTTACCAGAAATATTATTTACCAGAATTTTTTAGGTGAAAAATGTCAATGTGCAGTATTTCTGGGGAAAAAAACCCGAAAATATATATTTTTTTTGTTGTTGATAAAATCAATTAATTGCAGATGCTTTTTTTTGTGGTAATACAAATAGATGTAAGTGAACAATAGCTTTTAAAATTACTTAAAATCAAGGTTCAAGGTTTCTTTATTTGTCACATAATAAATTATACAGGGTATAATCAGAAGTGAAATGTAGAGTATTATAAAATACATATATAATAGCAATTATTCAATAATAATGAGTTCAATTAAAGTATCAAAAGCAAGAAATCATATGGTTTTATTGAACAAATCTGTTTAAATACATAAACAATATTATGCTTAATTATGATTTTTAAATGGGTTTAATATATCATGCAGTGTTGGAAAATAGCCTAATAATGTGTTTTATGAATTCTCATCCGTGAAATGCACCACTTCCGGTATTTTAGTCGACGCGAGCAAAATGAAGTCGACTAAAATCGACGAATCGCGACAGCCCTACGTGTTTTCTCACGGACCCGCCTCCAACTTATTGGCTTATGTGCATTCATGTGCATAAATATTATCTTTCCAACATGACCTGAATGCACCCTAGAGGCATTGCGTTGTGCGATATAGTATCTCAGACAGTGTCCTCTGGTTGTAAACAGCAAATTTGGGGTTGCATATAAAAAATTCACGCAATGCACGTAGTATACACATTGCAAAACTGATATAGCCCTGTGCTATTCCAAACACTCCCTGTATTTGTCTTAGCAGGCGTCCTCTGATCACTGGGTGGTGCCGGCAGAAGACAGAGAACAGTACGAGGAGATCTTTGAACTGGCAGACTCTGATTTTGATGCGATGGTTGGAGGAGGTGAAGTGAAGAATATCTTCATGAACTCTCGGCTGCCTCAGAGCGTGCTGGCACACATATGGTGAGAGTTTGGATTAAACAGTCAAATGCAAGTCACTCACAGACTTTTTACAATTATTTTTGTGTTTGCTAAGATTCTTTCCACGCAATATGATTTGTTATGTTACTCATTCTCCTCTCATACTTGGGTTCACAAAGTTTTCTGATGTTTTGTTCCGCAGGTCACTGGCAGACACTCAGGGTACGGGCAAGCTCACCAAAGAGCAGTTCTGTCTGGCGATG
This sequence comes from Oxygymnocypris stewartii, assembly GCA_003573665.1. Taxonomy (NCBI): domain Eukaryota; kingdom Metazoa; phylum Chordata; class Actinopteri; order Cypriniformes; family Cyprinidae; genus Oxygymnocypris; species Oxygymnocypris stewartii. The sequence continues at coordinate 22,488 of QVTF01023836.1, read as the reverse complement.
CACCTGATTCAGGAGAAAGTGAAAGGAGTGGATCCTCCTCAGAGTCTGACCCCTGAGATGATACCACCGTCAGAGAGAGGAGCTGCCAGCACCCCGGTGAGAGGACAAAACGCACACATGCATGACATGCATCCCATCACGTTCAAAAGCAGGATCGCTTTAGCCTTAAGGGCTTCTCATTTAGGACCACAGTGTGGTAGCACGTTACAATAAGGCCACATTATTTAATAGGATAATTCACCCATGACAATTCTGTCATCATTTGCTCACCCTCAAGTTGCCCCAAACCTGGAGTTTCTTTCTTCTGTTGAACACAAAAGAAGATCTTTTTGAAGTAAATTGGTAAACAAACAGCTGACAGACGGTAGCCTTTGACTACCATAATTTTTTTTTACTTCATACTAAAGCCAGGCTCACACTGTGCGATTGTTTTAAAAGTCCTTTAGGATTGTACTTGTCAGACTGTACGAACATGATGATCATGTCACACTATGGGATCTCAGTTGTCATTAATGTACGACAGACAAGACGAGGTGCATGCAAGAAAACTTGTCCGGAGTTTTACATTATCAACCCATACACGTCCAGTGACTGCGAACTGCATTGCATGCGGGACCGAAATATTGGCCATCATGAAAAGTATATGAACGGCAGCAATTTGGGAACGCAACATTCATCATCAGAAACGTTTATAAACATATATCGATGTCAAGTTTTGATGTCACATAATCCTTTAGAAATCAATCTGATTTGCTGCTCAAGAAACATTTCTCCTTATTAGCAATGTTAAAAACTATTTTTCTGCTTGATATTTTTGTGGTAATAATACAATAATACATCTCAAACATTTGTATAAGATTTAAAAAAGAGAGAAATTAATAATTGTATTCATGCATGAATGTGATTAAAAAAGTGAGTGCAGACATTTAAAATTATTTCTATTTAATTAATGCAAATATTGATTTTATTAATATATATTAACAAATTGAATTAATATATTTGATAAATGCAAATAAATGCTGTTCATTAGACTCTATATTTATAAAAAAATCCTGAAAAATAAAGTATATCACCATTTCCACACAAAATATGAAGCCGCAAAATTGCTTTCAACATTGATAATAATCAGAAATATTTCTTGAGTCAAATCAATTGTAATGATCTCTAAGAGATCATGTGATACTGAAAACTGGCGTAATGACGAAGACAAGTCTGCTTGGCATCACAGGAATAACATTACATTTGATAATATATTCAAATTAAAAACGTTTTAAATTATTTTACTATAATATATTATATTGCTATCATGATTATTAAGTGCTGCTTTTAATTTTTTACAGGACAATAGTATGTATTCTTACAGTATAAGATTTTAATGTGCTAAAAATATTTTTTTTTAATAAGTGCTGGGGGCGTGGCTTGGCCATATTATCCTTCTTTTTTGTCTCTAGCTGATCACATGCCTGAAAAGTGATTTTTGCATAATAGGTCCCCTTTAAATTACTGGTATTACTATAATAAATACTTGTAACTTGTAACAAGGACACTGTAAAATAAAGTGTTATTGAAGTCATGTGCATCTGATTTAAAGACTCATGAACATGTCGGATATTTCTGATATGTCATTCTGCATTCTCTTGTTTTTCTTTTCCAGATTGTCTCTGGATTCACAGCATCAGTCACGTCCGAGTTGACCCCGTTGACCAGTCTGAGCCGGGTGAGTCTGACACATCTGGGACGTGTTACTGTGTGCGGAAGCTGCTATCCAGATCCTGCATGAACCACTGAGAGAATTAATCTTTTCTAAATAAAACTGAACAGTGACAATCTTATTTTAAAACTTGTAAAATGAATTTAAAATACATTGCTTGGCAGTGTACTGAAAACTAGTCTCTATTTGTATTTAAATAAGCAAATACTAAGGAGTTTAGTGCAGTGGATCATTTTTATTTATTTTATTTTATTTTACCAGGAAATAATCCCATTGAGATTCAAAATCTCTTTTTCAAGGGAGTCCTGGCCAAGACAGCAGAATAAAGTTCCATATTAAAAAACATATACAGTAACAAGAACAACACAACATTTAACAAAAAAAGACAGTTGGCAATTCAACATCATCTCAACATAATTATCAGCAACGCTCAGTAATAGCACACGTGCATTTAGTACTCAGATAGTCCTTTATCCTAATTTTAAACTGTGTCATTGTGGGTAAGTAATCCAATTTTAGATGATTCTGCAATTTATACCAAAATAAAGGTGCAAAAACTTTAAAAGCACTTTCACCAAAGACCGTTCTCGTTCGTTTGCCCATATGATCGAAGATTACATTTGCTGGTATTGACTTTAAGAGTCAGAAGAGAACATAGATAAGAAGGCAATTTGTACAATATAGCCTTAAAAAGACAAATATAGCAGTGCTCTAGCCTACGATTGTGCAAAGACAGCCAACCAACACTCTCATACAAGCTACAACGATGAGTACGAAAACTAGACTTAGTTACAAATCTTACTGATGCGTGATATACTGAATCCAGCATTTTCAACGAAGATTGATTTGCATGCATGTATAAAATATCACCGTAATCCAGCATTGACAGAAATGTTGCTTGTATAAGTGTTTTTCTCGCACTAAAAGAGAAACAGCCTTTGTTTCTATAATAGAAGCCCAACTTTACTCTAAGTTTTTTTGTTAAACACTCTATATGCTGCTTGAAAGACAAACTTTCTTCTAAAAGGAAACCAAGATATTTATAGACTGTTACTCATTCAATTAATTTCTCATCTAGTGTAACAATTTAACAAGCATCGTCTGTTTTCCTTGATTTAGAAAAACACATAATTTTGGTTTTGTCTGAATTTAAAATTATTTTTAAACACTGCATTATTGCAGTGGTTAGGATGTTTCATGGCTTGTTATATGTTTGGCAAAAAATATTTTAACCATAACTCATGCAGTGAGTAGCTTTTTGTTTCTCAAACAACTGTGTTGGAAAATGCACTAATGTCCATATTCAAGGGTGACGAATTAATTTATGATTTTTTTTTTTGAAAGCAAATATTTACTTTCTTATAAAATTATTTGCAATAAGAATGCAAATATTCAGTTTTGATTGCATGTTGCCTGAAGTTTGTGTCTTTAATATTCAGGCGATGAGAAAGTAGATATTAGATGGAAAAACTTTTCTAATGTTAGTTTAATTCAAGCATCAAAATGACTAAATTGAAATATAATAATAAATATATAAACCTAAAACCAAAATTCAAATAAAAAATGATTAAACCTAAACAGTAATATTTAGTCAAATTAAAAAATACAAAATGTAGCTAAAATGATCTAAATCAGAATAAAAAACTATAATGATAAATAAATACTAAAATAACAATTTCTGCATAACATTTAACAAGATTTTTAAACTCTGCATCTATGAAATTACAAATAAAGAATGTGTGTCAAGTTTGTTTTTATTTAGTTTTATGATGTTTAATAAATATTTATTTTCTTTAAAGATAATTTGCAATAAGAATGTAAGAATGCAAAGAGTCAGTTTTGTTTGTACACTATGTTCAGGCGATGAGAACACCACCTAGTGCTCATCTCTGTGTACTGCATAATTATACACACGTACAGTACATGACAGAATATGACCGTCTCTTACATTACATGATTTTTCCAGGACAGCAGCAGCTCTGTTGTGTTGGTTGAGCTGACGGGAATCAAGGATCTCGATGACATCAACCAAGAAGTCTCCCAGCTGCAGAGGTCAGAGAGTTCATGCATGGACAATTATACGCTGCACATAACCGTACATCTGGCATTTCTCTGGTTACTTATTCGGCTCTCTTTGCTTTTTACTTTTTGGTGCATAGTGAGAAACGCATATTGGAGGCAGAAATCAGGCAGAAAGAGGAAGCCCTGCGACAGAGGAATGGTGAAGTGCAGGTGAGGCTGATCTGTGCCTTGTGTTACAGAGCCAAACAAATACATGGAAATTAAACACGGAGTTGAGTTTATTATATTATGTGAGAAGAAAGAGAGCATGAAACATGAAATGCACGAGTTGGGAAATGTTCATGTTGCTCTTTTCCATGCATTTAAAGAAAAAAGTGTACTGTTAAAGTGCCTTAAAAGTCCAAATTGACTTCTCTTGAAATGCTGATTGTTTGCAGGAGGTGCAGAGAGACCTGGAGCGTGAAAACGTGGGGCTTCAGGATTTGGAGCACCAGAAACGGGACGGTCAGGTGCGACTGGTTGAGATGGAGCAGCAGCGAGACAAACTGGAGAGCACGCTGGACGAGACCAAGAACAAGTGGCAGGAGGAGAACGCTAAAGTGAGACGCGCTCGGTTTGAGTTTGCACAGAAGACAGAAACGATTTGAGCTGTAGATTATAGTTGTCTGTTTGTTGCAATGACCATTTTTGTTTAAATTAATGAGTAAATGTTTTGCTTTTAATGCAAATTTTATTAAAAATGTATTTTATGCATTTTAGTCATTTTATTAATGTCCATTAACCAATGTTTTTCAGCTTCTTTTTAGTTCAGTTAGACGTCAGTTTTACTTTACTTTCATCTAATATTTATATGTCAGCCTTTTCAGTCTTTTGCCTTTTTTGTGTATTTCTTTTTTTTAGCTTTGATTTATTTTATTTAAATTATAGTTTTAATATTTCAACTTTTATTTCAGTTTGTTGCCAAGGCTAAATTTCATCTAAAGGTAGATTTATTTCACCTCCTGCTTAAATGATGGGCAATTTTGGACAAAATGTATTTTAAATAGAATTTTTTCAAAATATTAACTCAATTTATCAAAACAAAAATGTGAGTCAAACTCGATTCATCGAGGAACACAGCTCTGCACACTTAAGCTTCAACTCACACCTGCTTGGAAGTTTCTAGTGATCCTGAAGAGCTTAATTAGCTGGATCAGGTGTGTTTGATTAGGAGTGGAGCTAAACTGTGCAGCACTGTGGCCCTCCAGGAATTGAGTTTGAGACCAGTGGTAACACTGTTTCCATTATACAGGCCTCCCAGTGTTGAAACCTAGAACAATAACATTACTTCAACTTTGAAATAAACATGGACGTTTAATCATGGAAACTATAAAATATTTAATTGGCTTGAAATCTGTCTTTGTGAATGTGCTCTGGAAAGTGATTTTTCCTTATAATGACCGGAAATATTGTGCTACTGAGTTTGAAAACCCTGCCTATCAGTGTATTTACTGTTAACATGTTTCCCGTTTGTTTTTACAAATGCATTTGAAGTAATTTATTAGCTGCCTTAGTAAAAATAAAGCGTAAATACTGAAAATATAACGCTTAGATAACAGTTTAGATTACAGTAATGTAAATCTCCAATGCAAGTTGTATTGGAATAATCCTTAAACTATGAAGGAAGTCTGGTTTGAATGACTTTATGCTGAAAATCAAGTGCTATATTAGTGACTGAATCATTCACAGCGTTTGATTGTGTGCGTGTAGATCACATCGCTGCAGACGCAGATCCGGTCTCAGGAGTCAGACGTACAGATGCAGGAGAAGGAGGTGAGCAGAACGAAGACGGACCTGTACTGTCTGGAACAAGAGGAGGAGCGTTTGGAGGAGAGTCAGCGTGCTGGGAAAGCCAAGCTGGACAGCATCCTCAAACTGCTGAAGACATCGCAGGACGAGATGGACCAGGTCACACACTCCGACACGTATCACACACACGTTTATCTCGCTGTTTTTACTATGTGCCCTTCAGGTCAGTCAAGATTTACACATGGTTATTTACTGAAGGGCAAAGAACCATCATTATGCCTTCTTTGTAAAGCTCCTGTGACTGTAGTTACTTCTGATAAAATAAACATTAGCTGAATTAAATAATAAAATAATAAAAGGTGTGCGTGTGTGTGTATGTGTATATATATATACAGTGGGTACGTAAGTATTCAGACCCCCTTAAATTTTTCACTCTTTGTTATATTGCAGCCATTTGCTAAAATCATTTAAATTCATTTTTTTTCCTCATTAATGTACACACAGCACCCCATATATCCCAATACTTAGGACCATGTGATATTTCAGTTTTTCTTTTTTAATAAATCTGCAAAAATGTCAACAATTCTGTGTTTTTCTGTCAATATGGGGTGCTGTGTGTACATTAATGAGGAACAAAAAAATGAATTTAAATGATTTTAGCAAATGGCTGCAATATAACAAAGAGTGAAAAATTTAAGGGGGTCTGAATACTTTCCGTACCCACTGTATATATATATATATATATATATATATATATATAAGACAAGGCAATATTTCTCATGTTTTATTAAGTTTAACTTAATGTGCTAAAATAACTAAAATTAATACTGAACTAAAAATTAATAAAATAAATATAGGCATGTTAAAAGCGCATAAAAGTGATAAAAAAACCACAACACAAATTTGCTTAAAGTTGAACTAAAATTTAAATACAAACTAGAAAAATAAATAAAAAATATTTAAATTTCAGTGATGATTTTATAATGTAAAAAGACAATGTTTTTAATTTATTTAAAAATCAAACAGTTATTTTTGTAAATTTGGTAATCTTTGTTCTTGCCATTAAGATTTTAGTCTTGATAAAAATTATTAATAAATATAAATCCACTGCACATTTGATACCAATAATGCATTTCAATGCACCTTTCAGAGAGCAATGCCTATGCATTAATATTTAAATACCAATACCAAAATTCATGAAAAAAAATTTTTTTTTAATGACATTTGCGTCCTGAATCGTTTTTTATAATTGCAATACGGCACTACCGGTGATGTAACATTGAGAATACTGGGATTTTCAATTTAAATAGAAATGTATTTTTAGCAACAGTGAACTGTAACACATCTCTGGCCCACTGTTTAAAAGAATGACTGTTTCCAATTAATTAAAATCAAGCGCCTTGCCAAAAGAGAAGTAAAGGCAACGTATTCCAATGTTTAATTGTGTAATATTCTAAACCTCTAAAAGTACCTGCAGTGAAGTGACGTCTGGGTTGTGCACGTGTTCCCGCAGACACGCAGTGAGCTCAGTGAGATACAAGAGGTTCAGCGGGAGCTCAATAAGACAATCGAGCGCTACAGCAAAGCTCTGAACGACAGCACGATCAGCCTGACCGAACTGGACCAGATCCTCGCTGAGGAGGGCTCCACCGCTGACGCCAAGGTCAGGAATCACACACGCTTCACGAATGTCCTCCTCATGTGCTCCTGTGGACTGAAGTGCAGCTTGAGAGACACAGGTGTATGTGCATGTTGAACTTTAAGGTTGATGATACATGGGATGGGGCAACTTTGGTTAATGTTGGCATCAACAGGCAACTAGGTGAGACATGGGGTCTACAACTGATTTAAAGTATCCAGATAGAAATGTGTTGCCCATTCTCAGTGAACAGTGCCCGAGCTACATCGCTCCAAATGTTGCCCTGAGCATCATCAGCCTAAATACATTTTTCAGGTTGTTTCAACTTAAACTGAGTGGACAAATGAGTGAAACCAAGCAAATAGTAACCAGATTTACATATTTAGCTGTTTGTGAAATGAGTTTAAAGAATTACAGGATTTTCCATGGTCATGGAAATACAAGTTAATAAGCTTTTAGATTAGTTTTAGTTTTACTCAGCTTTTATTTGTATATTATAGTTGTTAATTTGTAGCAATCATAATTCATTTGTATTCATTTTAAAATTAATTATTAGTTTTTAATATTAGTTTTGTCCTTTTTTATTTGTTCTAATGTATTTCTATTTATATATTTACTACTTTAAAAATTATATTACTAGTTTTAATTTGAGGAATTTTTGTACTTCAGTTTGATGCCAAAGCAACATTTCTTATTTTCACTTGAGTTTTTTGGGATGAATTTCTGATGAAGCTTTTAGTTGTTTATTTGTAGCAATTACGTTTTTTATCATTATTTACGTAGTTTTTGTTAATATTTTGAATTATTTCTATTTGAGTATTTTCACTTTTCATTTTAATTTTAGTTTGTTTTATTTAACTTTACATTTTTTAACTTTAGTTTTTGTGATTTTAGTATTTTAACTTAAACATATATTATTTTAGCTATTTACCACAGCAAGATTTCTAATTTTATAAAAAAAGTTTTTTAATTTTCTCCCCCCAAATATTTATATTTGATTTCTTTTCAGCTTCATTTCAAACACTAAACATTATTTTTAATAGATTTTGTTAGCAATAACAATACTAAAATTGACTAAAATGATATGCCATTTTGGACAAAATTATTAAATATGGTGAAATAATGACTAAATTAAAAAAAATTTTTTTCTAAAGTAATAACATGTGACTAAAGTAAAATTACAGCGTACACTTTTCCGTTTTACAGGCGTCTCAACGTTCATGGGAAACCCATTGTGATTTCCATCCTCTAATTGAGGAGTCATTTACTAAGTGCCTTATTAAAAACAAAGGGTAGCTACAGACTACATTTTAACTTTAGAAATCACCTCTTGAACTTTGAATAATCCTTAAATTGTGAAGGAAATATGGTTTGAATGTTTGGTCTTATTATGTTTGTTCTCATTTAAATGAACTTTCTCTTGGCCTTCCATCGAAAGGTTAAAGTGGGAACCACACAACACCACACTCATGTCCGTCAGAGTGCCTTTACTCGTGTTATTGTTAATGTAATTACGCCACACACTGGCCCACTGTCAAACGGCTCACGTCTGACGTCAGAAGATCCAGCGCAGGAAATGAAGACACGGCCCGGCGGCCTGTGGAGCTGAACGATGCCCTCTTCATACTCATTACAGTGATAATATTTTCCCCGCAGTCAGAGGAGCAGAGCAAACACGAGCTGAATGCTTTGTGTGTTTCAGGAGGATTCATTGGTTAAGTCCAGGATGGCCATGTTTAACAGTAGCGGCTCTCAAGGCCTGAACGCAGACCCCTTCAAGAGCGAAGACCCCTTCAAAAGTAACCCCTTCAATAAAGGTGGGCTGCCTTCGTGCATCAGACACATTCAGTTCTAACTGTTTCATCCTCCTGTTGTTGTTACATTTACATTTATGCATTTAGCAGACGCTTTTATCCAAAGCGACTTACAGAGCATTCAGGCTATACATTTTTTGTCAGTACATGTGTTCCCTGGGAATCGAACCCACAACCTTTGCGCTGCTAACGCAATGCTCTAACCACTGAGCCACAGGAACACGTTATGTTGTTATGCAAATTATGGGATATTGCATAAAAAATGCAAGATACGCAAAAGACAAAAAGACCAAAATGCGCAATTCAGAGTTTACAATTATCAGAAGAAAATCTAAATTACAAGATAATTCAATTAGGCGTACTTTTTGATTGGTAATTAACTTAAACTATTAAAATGGAATCCAGAAAAATATTTTAAAAAAAAACATCAAAAGAAAAATACTACGTATTTCATAGGGCTCAATTTTTTTTATTAAACTTTTTAATAAATTGTTGTTAAATTTAGTTTCATGATTTTAATTTAGACATACGTTTTGATTACAAAATTGTTAATATAATTATTAAAACATATTATTATAGAAATATATATATAGTATTATCATTTTTTCCTATTCTGATAAAAAAGTCAAGGTTACGTGATATGAAGCCAGAATTGTGAGATATATAAACTCACAATTGCAATAAAAAATAATTGAGAGAAATTGTTGCACATACCCTCTTTATGTATTTTAACAGGTGCAATAAATAAAAACAGACTTGTGTGATGTAAACAAAGTCAGAATTTATACTTATCCATTTATATTTAGCAATTCTGCTTTTACTTCAAAAAAAAAAAAAATCTGAGAAGAAAAATCAGAATAGCAAATAAAAAAAATCAGAATTTCTGGATTAAAACTCGCAATTGCAAGAAAAAAAAAATGTTAGATAAAAAGTTGCAAATAACTTTTTTTTTTTTTTGTGGCAGAAACAAAAACAAAAAAAGATGCTTGTTTGTTTGTAGAGTAAACTTTCATTGATATTTGATCTAAATGTATTGAGTGTGCCTTCCCTTGTTAAGGCTGGATGTAATGATGAAATGGTTTCTGAATGTTTTTGACGTTTGCGTGAATTGTTCTCCAGCTGATCCGTTCGGAGGAGATCCGTTCCAGCAGAACGACCCGTTCGCTAACTCTGATCCCTTTGGTGGAAGTTCCTCAAGTCAGTTCAAGGTAAGCTAAAAGCATACTGGGACTCTGAGGCCATGTTGTACCAGAAATAACGTGTTTTTTGCACATTTATACAAATCTACCATGACGAAATGATTGCTTTTAATGAGTTCCATGAGTGGAAAATCCGAGCAGATCCAATTTGACTTCAGGTCATGAAATGCCAGTGTATTCTCATGCATTCTCATTCAGTCATTCTCACACAACGCATATTGAAATGATGGAAATTATTATTTAGCTATTTTATAAATGTAATGTAATATTTCCATGATGACTTTGTTTTATTATTGAATATCAGCATCTGGGACAAGAGTAAAATCTAAGCATTTCAAAGGCATTTGAAAAGTAGCAAAAATAAGTGAAAGCATGATAGAATATATTTATGGAAAAGTTTAAATCTGTTAGTTTAATGAAAAGTCAGTCTCTGTGGATAAAAAGTAGATTTTCAGATCACTGTTTTCTTTGGTTTTTTTTGTATTTAAAACGTTAAAGTAAATTCTTCTCCTGGAGAGCTTGCATGTGGCAGCATGTGAGCTGATATATTGGGTAATGTGGTGAGAAGCATGTCATAATGTACGGTTAGTGCTCTGTCATTCCCATGATGCCCTGTGGTTTCTCTTTCTCTCTCACAGACCAGTCCCTTCAGCAGAAGAACCAGCCAGACATCGATGAGTCCCAAACCTAAAGACTCAGGTACCGCTGATCCTCTAACCGTATTCAGTCCCCGTCTTCATTATTGTTCATCATACAGATCACGGTGTTCAGGAAGTCAGAATACCACACCATAACCCTATTCCACACCTTTTCACCTTTTGATCAAATATATAAAGCCTTGTTGAGCAGAAGAGACTTTAAAAAGAATATCAAACTGTTGACCAGTGGTGTGTAATCATGTGACACATCAAAAATATGTTTTAGAGATCAAATATGGTACGTGATGTTGCGCCACATCCCTTTGTTTGTTGTTGTTCATCATCTCTTTATCTCTTCGTCTGTTAGAGGAAGCTAGTTGGTCTTCTTATGCACGATTCAGAGAGTAGATCAAAGATAGAGCCGTAAAACCAGCTTTCACACTTCAGTAGTGAACTTAATGAAGACAGTGGAATAATTATAATCACACAGTATCATACAAGTCTTCAATAACACATAAATCCTCATTGGTTGGACACTATATATTAGGGATGTGCTTCTCCATAACTGTAATCTCGATGTATAACAAACGATACGATACATTGAAGAAACACATGAAGCAGCTAGCGATGCGATACGATTCACACTATTACGATCAGAGCATGTGAGCGGAGCGGAGCGGTGTAAACCGGTGTAAACCAAAGTCCACTCAGATCACGCGCTGACATAAAATTCTCCAGCAGGCTTAATTTTTCCTGTTTATAATGAAATTCTTGAATAAATGTCTCAATTAAAGCAGTAGTTCGATAAGTAACGATTATGTTTCAGGGTGACTTTCAGCTTGTAGAATTGTATTAATTTATCTATTAAATAATTTTTTTATTTTAAAAACGACCAAATTAATTATTTAAAAATCATACAATGTGTATGATGTGTTAAGATTCTGTCTTTCTCAGTTGAGGTGTACCTACGATGAAAATGACAGATCTTGCCATTCTTTGTAAGTGGAAACCTTCAAAAATCGGCAGTATATCAAATACTTATTTGCCCCACTGTATAGAATTTCACAAAATACACCTTGCTTATCCGGCCCATGGAAACACACACAAGATGAAATGCACTTAACAAAGAATTATTTTGCGGCGTTAATAAATGAAACACACTTTCTAAAATTAAAAATAGACCTAAACTGTGGGGAAATGCGGTCTATTAAAACGTCTGTCAATCCTAACGGGATTTTAGAAACATTAGTTTAGACAAACTATAGCTTAGCCTATTCCACAGATTCTCGAACTAGCAAATTAGCAAAGGGCATTCTGGGTCGAGCGAGCGGCGCTGAGCGTATTGAGCTAATCATGCTCTGATTACGATTCAGTGTGATTTGATTTGATTGGATCTGACTCCCAGTCAAATGATTTGGTTCCATAAAGCAAGTTTAACAAAGATCAAGCTCAGTCACTGTGTCTACTTATGCTGGAAAACTAACCTGTTTCAGGACAGGCTTACTGTCAGGCTCAGCTGAGCTCCTCTAACACGGACCTATATATCACCACAGACTCTCTCACATACAATCATAGCCATGTAGCCTTTCTCTCTGGTTTAATAACACCTGTACCTTTTATAGTTAGAACAGATAGCATTAGAACATTACAATCTAACACTGCTCCTAAAAACATTATAGGTTCAAGGTTCAAGGTTTGTTTATTCGTCACATACTCAATTATACTATCAGTAGTGAAACGTAAGTCAGGTCCGCTCAATGGACAGTGCAAATTATGTAACACAACACAAGAGAATATATATAAATATAGGTAAAAAATAAAGAGTAAAATGTGCTATAAAATAAAATGTGCAGTACAGTATACTGTGGGCTTAATAAATAATAATATAAACAGGGATGTGCAAACAGGTTGTACCGATACACATAGCAGCTATACGGATGATGGAGAATAATGAATGTTTTACAGTTTATTAAATTGAGTCTTGTAAATGTTTGAGTTTAGGAGCCTGATGGCCTGAGAAAACACAATGATATCACCACAGACTCTCTCTCATACTATCATAGCCATGCAGCCTTTCTCTCTGGTTTAATAACCGCTGTACCTTTTATAGTCAGAACAGATAGCATTACAATCTAACACTGCTCCTAAAAACATTAACAATCACTAAACTAAAACTACATTTCAACTGCTATATGAAACACATGAACTCATCTGAGATTAGTAATTATGATTGTTTTAGCTTATGTTTTATTTACCCATTACAATAGTCCTATTACAGTCCCTGCTATCATAACATGCATATTTGACTCAGAATTACTGCGCTGCTCTGTTTTGAGCGCGCGCTCGTCCACTCCTGACTGCAGAATGAATATAATTACATCCTAACATTCACAGATTAAAAATATACTCGTGACGTGTCAGTTATGCACTGAGGAACACAAAACGTCTCAAAACAGCACAGATATATTGTCTGTTTGCGGTGCTGGATCGATATTAAGGGCTGCTTGAGAAGAAGCGTGCACAAGTTAGTTAGATTGTGTGAATTACATCGTCGTTTATAACCGCTTTAGCCCCGATTGGTTTGTCCGTTTATTTCAAGTCAGGTTTTGGACTTTAATCTCTCTTTAATCTCCGTGCTGTTGTGATTCGTCATATTCATGAGAGAATATAGTAATTATATATAAATAAATAATTTTTTACCGATGCAACTATGTTAGAAACGATGCATCGCGATACAAATGTCAACTTGATCTGATGCACACTTTTTAAACCGATGCATCGTATCGGTAACTTTTTTGACGATGCACCGAGCGAAAATATATATATATAAATTATTAGAATTTTTTTCCAAAATGATTCAAAATCTATTTGCAGACATATATATATATATATATATATAACTGTTTATATACACAAACATAAATATATTTTTTTAAATTTAAAAAGTGGCCAAAAAACTGATATGCCCCACTGCCTTTCTCTCTGGTTTAATAACCGCTGGACCTTTTATAGTCAGAACAGATATCATTACAATCTAACACCGCTCTTAAAAACATTAACAATCACTAAACTAAAACTACATTTCAACTGCTATAAGAAACACACATGAACTCATCTGAGATTAGTAATTATGATTGTTTTATTTACCATTACAATAATCCCTTTCCAGTTACTGCTATCATAACGTGCATATTTGACTCAGAATTATTGAGTCCACTCCTGACTGCAGAATGAATACAATTACACGACTTCCTAACATTCACAGATTAAAAATATACTCGTGACGTGTCAGTTATGCACTGAGGAACACAAAACGTCTCAAAACAGCACAGATATATTGTCTGTTTGCGGTGCTGGATCGATATTAAGGGCTGCTTGAGAAGAAGCGTGCACAAGTTATATTGTGTGAACTTACATCGTCGTTTATAACCGCTTTAGCCCCGATTGGTTTGTCCGTTTATTTCAAGTCAGGTTTTGGACTTTAATCTCCGTGCTGTTGTGATTCGTCATATTCATGAGAGAATATAGTAATTATATATAAATAAATCGTTTTTACCGATGCAACTATGTTAGAAACGATGCATCGCGATACAAATGTCAACTTGATCTGATGCACACTTTTTAAACCGATGCATCGTATCGTTAACTTTTTTACAGATGCACCGAGCGAAAATATATATATATAAATTATTATAATTTTTTTCCAAAATGTTTCAAAATCTATTTGCAGACATATATATATATATAACTGTTTATATACACAAACATAAATATATTTTTTTAAATTTAAAAAGTGGCCAAAAAACTGTTTCAAAATACGTTCACGTAAATATATTGGGTACCAATATATAATATTTTTTTGGCATTTTTTTGATATTTTTATACTTTATTTTGATAAAATATTATATTATTCTATTTGCATTTGGTCTAAATGTAGGCCACTGTAAGATTGGAAATATATTTTCTTGCCCATTTAGAAATATATTTTGGTACGTGACGGTTGAAATTAAAATATTTCATGTATGTTTGTATATATAAATGTATGTATTTTTTTAAAGTAGAGGTCCGTGTTTGCTTTGAGGCATAGCCTCAACATTTCCTGTAGCATGATTCTATTAATAGCGCTTTTACGTACACGTTTAGCTACAGGCTTTCTGAAAATAGTCCGGTCGGAACAGGGAACGCTTTGTGGCTAAGCGTAACGGAAAAGCGTCAGGAATCCACACAGCTGTCTTCTCTCGCTCTGTTTCTGCCCCGCTCACGCTGAACAGGTAACTCTTTCTGCACGTCCCGTCAGAGGAAGCACACACAGACTGACGTGCTCCTGAAATAACTCTCTTTACGGGAACACTAGAGTGTGTGTTCGGAGCTGTTAGTGGTGTCACACTTACAGATGCGTGAAGGAAACTCACACGCGTTTTACTAGCTCAGCTTTCTCTCAGCAAACACACCGGCTTGTCTTCTTTCCTCCTTCATAACATCGTCTGTGTTCACAATTGGCTCATTGTTGTTGTGAACCTTAAGAGCTTTTGTATGTAATTGTAATTTTAGGAAGTGTTTCTTTGGATGAAGGATGCATTTAATTGATCAAAAGTGACACTAAAGGCATTTATCATGTTACTGTTTCAAATAAATGCTGTTCTTTTGAACTTTCTATTCATCTGTGAATCCTGAAAAATACAATGTATCACAGTTTCCACAAAAATATTGTGCAGCACGACTGTTTTCAACATTGATAATAATCAGAAATGTTTCTTGAGCAGTAAATCAGTATATTATTATGATTTCTGAAGATCATGTGACACATGAGTAATGATGCTGAAAATACAGCTGCGCATCACAGAAATATATTACATTTGAACTGATATTCATATAGAAAACAACAATTTAAAATTGTAGTATTTTTTCACAATATTACCGTTTTTACAGTATTTTTGATCCAATAAATGTAGTCTTGATGAGCAGAAGAGACTCTTTCAAAACCATTCAAAAATCATAATGACCCCAAACATTTGGTAGCGAATATTATTCGATTTATTATTCGATTTTATTAGTATAAATTGATTATTTACAGCATAAAATGAACAGGCCGGAAAGCAACTGTTTTTTGTTAGTTTAAACAATATTTACAAGAAAGCATGTTTAGTTTAGCAAAAAATTAAGATTTTTTTTTTTTATTAATTTAATTTAATTTATAGAAGTAGCACCCAGAGGTATAGTTATCTAAAACTAAAAATGTATTTTGTTACTTAAAATAAATCTTAATAGAAATAAATAAAACACTAATTACATATTAAAAACACACAAAATGACTAAAACATTAGCTAAAATTAAAATGGAAAATATAAAAATAATAAAATCTATAATATCTCAGTGATACTGAAATATCGTATTCATGTATTAGTTATATAAGATGAGGGCATATAAATGTACTGCGCAGTAAGTAGGAATGGCTCAACGGTAACGTCGTCATTAGTTAATCAGAAACATACGTCACGGATGGAAAACAAAAAAAGCTGCAGATGGAAAACAAAATGTGTGCTTTTCAGGAGCTGAAAGTCGTGGAAAATGAGAAACACTGGCCACATACAAGCCGTTGTCTTTAAATAGCACCTGTGTTTGTGCCGCGCTGTTCAGCAAATGGACAGAACCGAGCAAACGCAGCGGCCGTGTTACTAGATGTTTCCATCTAATCATTTGCTTGTGCTTTCTCTCTTTCATAAACAGACCCGTTTGCTGCGTCAGACGCGTTCGGGAACGACTCCTTTGGAGGGAAAGGTGGCTTCGCTGATTTCTCTCAAATATCAAAGGTATGTTCAGAAGAGAAATCTACAATAGTTCAGCCAGATCAATGCTAGCTCAACTCGTTTACACTAATCAACATCAATCAATCAATCAATTTTATTTGGGATAAACCCCTTGAGATGCATCATCTCGTTTTCAAGGGGGTCCTATTACACAAAAATGAAAACAAATAACACAAAACAAACAACAACAACAATCATCCCAATCAAAACAAAATACCATACTACAATATTAACACAAAAAAAAGAAAAATTATAATTATACACATCATCCAAAGCAATTACAAGAAATGTCAAAATAGGAAAACAATCCTTTCTTGAACCTATAAAAAGAAGTCAAAGAACGCACATTTAAGGGTAAATTATTCCAATCCGCTGGAGCCTTGTACCTAAATGCCTTTTAACCAAACACTTTCTTAACTAAAGGAGTAAAAAATAATACGCAGAATGTCTTAAATGATATGGAGAAGAGTATAATATCAAATTCTGACGTAAATAATTAGGATAATTAAAATGAATACATTTGAATATAAATTGCAACCAATGAATATGTCTTCTGATATTGAGTGGTTGAACATGCATTTGGGAAACTGAAGTTGAGATTACTCAAAATGTATTAAAAGATTGGTATATTGAATATGCATTATGCACACTATAAGCAGTACGTGAACTGTTTATATTCATGGATATCTGGATGATCATATGTCAAAATGTAAGTTATACAACCAGAACACATTGCATGCATTACCGCATCCCACAATGCAATAACCCCGACCTCACTTTCCATTTCAGGTGTGATGCATGAAATATTAAATTATTTTAAGACAATTTTAGCAAGAAAGCAAGATTATTTATGCAGCACATTTCATGCAAATTATAATTTAAAGTGCTTTGCATAAAAATTATACTTTTTTAAATCATAAAATGATCACAACAGACAAAAAAATTAAAGCAAATAATAAAATAGATTAAAATTAGATGATTTAAAACCGTTAATAAACAAATGTACCTTAAATATGTCTAATGAACTAATATAAATGCAACCGACGTGCAAAAACATGCAATTAATGCAAAGTTCATATAGTAATTCCCATAATTCAGTTTGAAGTGTTCAGTGTTCATTATATTTTTTGTAGTTTCCGTTCACCGCTATATAACTTAAAAAGGTCTTAAAATGTCTTAATCGCCCCTCCACAAATTAAATCGGAGCAGAAAGTCTTGAATGGATGAAGTCATGGCATTAAATGTGGCATGGTTTGTTAAAAATGAATATCATCTTTAGTATTTTTGTCTTGTTTGTCAGTACAAATATCTAAACTTCCTTTGAGCAACGTGCATTTATACTTGAGATGCAAAATGAAGATTTGAAGTCTTGTTTTTTCAGACACTGAACTGAATTAAGTGAGTTTTGTGAGCCCACTGGCAGATATTTGTTCATTTAGAGTTATAAATTCACTTCATTTTGAACGGTTTCACTTAAAACAAGACTTCTTACTCTGTAATTTTGCATGTCAAGTACATTTATCTTGATTTAAAAATCTTAAGACATTTGCACCGAAGAACAAGACAAAAATATACAATAAATAATGAAGAACCTCATTCAAACTTTAAAGTGTTGCTTATAAAACAAATTATGTTCCTTAAGTTTTCTTCACTCAAATAGTCTTAAAAAATCTTAAATATACCTTCATAAAACCTGCAAAAATCCTGATCGAAGTTTTCTGACGACTTCCGCTCTTGATAACCCTGAACTTGATATTTTTCAGTACGCAGTAAGCAGTTAGTTTTTGTGTGTGATTATTGATTATTGATTTGTGATTGTTCTCAGAGCCGAAAGCCGACGTACCCGCTGCCTCCTCCCAAAAAACCCGGACCGCAGAGACCCGCGCCGCCTCCTTACGGTGAGAAAAGCTTGTGATTTACTGCTTTAATTATCACCTTCATCTGAGAAGCATGAGCGTGTGTGTGTGCGTGTGTGTGTGTGTGTGTGTGTGTGCGTGTGACGTTTATCTCGCTAGTTTTATTATGCAAATTAAATATTTATCTGCTGTAGTAATATCATTATAATATATTAAGTGCGTTTGTGTTACTTTCTGACGACTATAACCAAATTTAAGAACTGTAATCTTTATTTTAAATGAGATCTATAGAATTTTATGACGCATGCTTGATTTATTATTATTTCTAGACTTGAGCGGAAATGTCAGCGAGATGTAAGACTCGTTATCTTTATCCAGCTATAACCAGACCCAGAGTCATCCCTCGGCAGCAATGTTTGTAAAGCGCTTCTATTTGTGTCCTACAACATTGTTATTTGAGCCGCATAATTATATAAATCATCTTTTAGTGTTGAGAATACTCTTTGGAGGAGCGTCTAAGGATTGATTTCAGTCCATGTAAATGTCGGTTATTTTAGTGTTATTTATATACTGTAATAGGAATTATTAATATTTTTTTAATTAGCCTTTATGCCTTTCAGTTTTCATTTCAGTTTAAGTTTGACTAATTTTGTTTTGGGTTTTTGTCATCTTCATTACTTTTTAAATATATATAATTTATTTTAGTATTAATAATTTTTCAAATCATTTTAGCACTTAAGAACTTTTTGTTCTCAAGTTTTTAAGTAAGTTTTTCATCAAATGTTTCATCTAATATTTGCTTTTTATTTACTTACTGAAATTGTTTAATAGTTTTAGTTGTAAAATATAATATTCAAAAAAAATTATATTACAAAATTATAAATATTAGTTAGAGAATATATAATATCATAATGACAACACTGGTAAATATTACAGATGGTTATATCACATACGTCCTTGTATATCTTGGCAATACTTTCCAGTCTGTTTAGTGCAGAGCTCTATAGACTTCTATTGTAAGCGCACGTTCTGATGAATTATTTTCTGTGGTAAAGCCAGATTTATATTGAAACTGGAGTATCTTATAAGTAATTATTGAAGTTTTAATTTTAAACACTTTCAGACTTGTACCGTCTTTCAAAACCCACATCAGATATTTTTCACCACATGCAAACAAACTCAGTAAAATGACAGATCACGCAGAGTGAGTCTGATAATGGAAAGGCAAACACTTCCCCATTTTAACGATATGGAAGTGCATCAGTGCGTCGTGAGCTCATCACAGGACATCTGTGACGGGGAAGATAAGAGTCGCCGTGGCCTGAGATATTCAGCGTCACGCAGAGAGGAAGAACAGACGACTGCAGGTTTATTTGTCCATAGTTCACCCAAAATGAAGATTCTGGCATTTACTCACCCTCGTGTGGATTTGAACACTGTGTTCACGCTGTGTTTTCCATGCAATGGAAGCATATACAGTACTTGTCAAATGTTCAGTACTCCATACTCTGTGTGTGTTTTAAGTGTCACATGATCCTTCAGAAATCATTCTAAAATGCTGATTTACTGCCCAATTAATTTTTGCGCTCAGTTATTAATAATGGTTATTATTATTAACAATGTTTAAGAAGTTTTTGCTGCTTAATATTTTGTGGAATTTATTTTTTCAGGATTCTATGATGAACAGAAAGTTCAAAATAATAGCATTTATTTGAAAATATAAATATTTATCAATATCGTAAATGTCTATACTGTCACTTTTAAACAATTTAATGCATATTTGCTGAATAAAAGCATTATTTAAAACACACACCAAACATTAAGTATATCATGATTTCTGCATAATATTCAGCAGCACAATTGTTTTCAACACTGATAATAATCAGAAATGTTTCTTGTGCAGCAAATCAGCAAATTAGAATAATTTCTGAAGGCTCAATTGTAATAATATT
Source organism: Oxygymnocypris stewartii (assembly GCA_003573665.1). Classification (NCBI taxonomy): domain Eukaryota; kingdom Metazoa; phylum Chordata; class Actinopteri; order Cypriniformes; family Cyprinidae; genus Oxygymnocypris; species Oxygymnocypris stewartii. The sequence continues at coordinate 2,062 of QVTF01023836.1, read as the reverse complement.
TCACAATTTTACAGTATTTTTGAGAACATAAATGTAGCCTTGGTGAGAAGACCTTTCTAAATCGTAGTGTTTTGACAAGTACTGTAGTCATGCAAATTCAGGTTGTGAATGACATTAGGTTTTTGGGGAATAATAGAGTAAATAATGGTGTATTTCCTAGAAGAGATTGCTTTGTTTGTGTATTTGCAAGATCTGCATTCGTGAGAAAGTCCGTTTGTGTTTTCACACGTGCAAATGTGTACACAACATGACTCTGTGTGCGTGCGTGTGTGTGTGTTTATGTATGTGTGTGTGTGTGAGTGTGTGTGTGTGTGTGTGTGTGTGTGTTTATGTGTATGTGTGTGTGTGTGTATGTGTGTGCGTGCGCGTGTGTGCGTGCGTGCGTGTGTGGTGTGTGTGTGTGTGTGTGTGTGTGTGTGCGTGCGTGTGTGTGTGTGTGTTTATGTGTGTGTGTGTGTGTGTGTGTTTATGTGTGTGTGTGTGTGTGTGTGTGCGTGCGCGTGCGTGCGTGCGTGCGTGTGTGTGTGTGTGTGTGTATGTGAGAGAGTGTGTGTGAGAGTGTGTGTGTGCGTGCGTGCGTGTGTGTGTGCGTGCGTGCGTGTGTTGTGTGAGAGAGAGAGTGTGTGTGTGTGGTGTGTGTGTATGTGTATCGATTTGTGGCAGAGCACTTTACAATAAGGTTGCATTTGTTAAAATTAGTTAACTACAGGATGAACTTACAATAGAAAAATACTTCTAAAGCATTTGTTAATCTTACTCTATTTTTGTTTTCATTTAAAATTTGAATATATTAAACTTCATTTATTGAGATTTGCAATTTCTATATATATAATTTGTATTTATATTAAAATTATATTAAATAACGATGTTATTAACTATATGGATATATAATTAAAAACATAATTTTACAAAATCACATTACAGTAATTATATATATAATGAGTTATATACATAATATTTTATTATAAATCAACATAGAGCATGAGCAAAAATGTATATAATGCAATTACATTTTTACATGTACATTTATGAAAATATATACTATAAAACAAAACAATTAAATTACAATAATAATGACAAAAATTAGTTTCATTGCATATTTCTTGTCACGATCATTAGATCATCAAGGTAATGCCATTTTTTTAAACTGTATAAAAATACATTTTTCATTAAAAAAATAATAATTTATAAGTACGCTTAATAATATGTATATATAATTAAAATGAATGAATTGTAAATTATTCAAATATATACAATTATTAATTATAAATAGATTTACTATACAGTATATATCGCGTAATGGGAGTGAATATACTTATTAATTGTTTAATTCATTATTAATTAGCTAATTATTAGAATTAGTCTGTGTTCATACTGGACCAAATACAATTATTTGTGTATAAACAGCCGGGTCATCAAAATAGTTTACATTTTGTGACTATATAAACAAATAAGACTAATATAGATTTATACTTCTAAATAGATTTGCTTTATAGTATGTATTTTACGTGAGTCGATGTACTTCTAGTGGTTGTATAATTCATTGTCTGTGTGCATGTTTCAGGCTCAAATACATGTTCAGAGATACTCATGAGTTTGTTTTTCACATTGAGCTCACCTCTTACCCCAGCATCTGCATTCAGTGCGTTTACGTTAGGACTCTTCCGGCGCGTAACCTTCAGTTCACAGCGAGGTGTTTACACTACTAATTCTCTCCTGTGTTTGCTGCAGGGGGTTGTTTATTACTATAACAGGCACAGAGAGGGCATGGGTGGGGCTGGTGGTTTCACTACTATCTCCGAGTTAAGAAAAGAAAAAAGCCCTTCCTCTCCATGGCACACGAGGCCTGTGTAGTGGTGTGAGAGATATAGAGAAGTGAGTTCCTCTAAAGTTCACGGTTCACACCCTTAAACTGAGCACCAGTGTTCCCACGGCTGGCTAAATATGTTTATGCCAGGTTCTCACACTCCTCTGAAATACGTTTCTGATCTCTATGATCTTTTGTGGCTTGTCTTATGTGATTGCTCTCTGAATAATCCTGAGCACTTCATACAGAATATTA